>JANJGN010000014.1:193044-453044 GCA_026770705.1 Isurus oxyrinchus | reverse complement strand
ACTCCTCTCCATTACTGGCAGAAGCTTTGCCAGAATCTTTCTGAATCGCTTAGCACAACATCTGAATCAGGATCTGCTGCTAGAGAGTCAGTGGCTTTCAGTAAACATCGAGGACCCGTTGACCTGCTGTTCACAGTTAGACAGCTCCAGGAGAAAGGTCAAGACCGGAACATGGACATCGACACCATGTTTGGTGGACTGACACTGAGCTCTGAGGGTCTTTGGAAGGTGATGGAGAAATTCAGCTGCCCTGAGAAATTGATCAGGATAGTTTACCAGTTCCATGATGACATGTTCACACACGTGCCCTGGGCGATGGTGAGTCCTCGGACCTGTTCCCAGTCACTAATGAAGTTTAACTGAGCTGTGTGCTGGTGCCAACCATGTTCAGCATGTTTTTCTTCACCACGCTGTCCAGTGCCATCCACAGTGCTGATCCTGACATTGAAATTCGATAGCACATGGACAGGAAGCTGGCCAATCTGAGGTGACTCCAGGTCAAGACCAAGGTCTCCAAGGAGATGCTTTGTAATTTTCTGTTAGCTGATGGCTGTGTAATAGCTGTGGGCTCCGAGCTGGATATGTAATGTAGCAGGCACTTGTTCTCCAATACACACAGCAACTTCAGCCTTACAAAGAAAACTGAAGTATCTGCCTGTTCCCAGAAAGCCCTATCTCCAGCCCCAGGTTTCAGTCCCTGACCAGAATCTGTGAGCAGCAGAGAAGTTCACTTATCTCACAGCACACTCTCTCGAGCTGTCTATATTGGTGACAAGGCACATGCAAGAATTGTCAAAGGAAGTGTAGCCTTCGGCAGGCTTCCGTCTGGGAGTGAAGAGAAGGAAGTCTGCCAACCAAAGTGAAAGTGTAGAGAGCAATAGTCCTGCCTGCTCTACTCTACACATGGGAGACACGCACTGTGTGTCAGTCTCATCCCAAGAAGCACAACCACTTTCCCTCCAGCTGCCTTGGGCAGCTCCTGAAGATCAGATGGGAGGAGAAAATCCCAGACACTGAGCTGGCAGGCCAAGTGTCCACACCATAGTGAGGCCTTCACACCTGCACTGGCCTGGTCAGCTCACCTGAATTCCTGAGACGCACTGACCAAAGTGACAGAGAGTTTGAGTTTTCAGGTGCACTCTCGATATGGTCAAAGCAAGCACGACATGGACATTCTGACAGCTTCACTTAGGAGTTTTGATATTGACTCTGAGACCTGGGAAATGTTCGGCCAGGATCGCTGCACCTGCTGAACCCAAATCAAAACTGGTGCAGCCTCCTTCGAAAGCCAAGATGTTTCAGAGGCAGAGAGAAAACGCAAGGAGAGGAAATCCCAAACCAGCAACTCACCCGAAACCCAATTGTAAGTGGCTGTTATGATCCAAGCTGAGGTTACCACTGGATAATCCTGATCCCAGAGTGGAACCCAGTTTGATAGATCCTAACTTTTGTTTTGTTTGTGTAGATATGTGGAGAGTGGCTACTGAACAGAGTCACAGGAGTCAGCTGATGAACTTTTAACAAAATAATAAAACATTTATTCAACCGGAAAAGATGAACTATACTACAATACTCCTCCACCCACAACCATACCTTTACAGATGTATACAGATTTGTAATGATAACACAAGTCACAAAAACTATCTTATACTCTAATGTTCACAATAAGTACACAGTCCACGTAAACCTATGGCACTAAGATAAAAAGCAAAATGCTGCGGACGCTGGAAATCTAGAACAAAAACAAAAATAGCTGGAAAAACTCGGCAGGTCTGATAGCATCTGCGGAGAGGGATACAGCTAACGTTTCGAGTCTGTACGACCCTTCATCAGAACTAAGACATTTAGAAAAGAGGTGAAATATAAGCTGGTTTAAGGGAGAAATAGAGCTCGATAGGGGGCCAGTGATAGGTGGAGATTGCCAAAGATGTCATAGACAAAAGGACAAAGGGGTGTTGTTGGTGGTGATATTATCTAAAGGATGTGCTAATGGGGATATAAAGGGTAGAAAGCAGGACAAGCTAGTGGCAGATGGCCCTAGTGGGGGTGCAGTGGGGGGAAGGGATCGAATTGGGCTAAAAGGTGAAGATGAAACAATAGATCGAAATAAATTTAAAAATAGGAGGGAAAAGAAAAATATTTGTAAAAAATTATTTTTAAATTATTGGAATAAAGGGGGATCAGAATGGGGGTGGGGATGGAGGAGAGAGTTCATGATCTGAAATTGTTGACCCTATGACACCCTGTGGTCAGACACACCACACTCTGAAACCAAGTGACAGATTTCACCTCATCCAGATGTTATGGATCTCTGCTCAACTCCCTCCCAGATGCTTGTGTCACGTGAGCCAACCAGTTTCACTGAACTCAATCTTTCATACAGGGGTTTCCAACCTCCACTCTGCAAGGCCTCGCCTTGGAATCTTCTCCCAAACCAACGCTAGATCTCATTGGCCTACCGCAAGGGTTCACCTCCAGAGTTTCAAACTCTCCTTCTGACCTTCCTCTTCCCTCGGTCACCGGATGCATTCGAGCTGCTTTGCAGGCACTCTCTCTCACCGACTCAGCCGAAACAGTACCACAGTGTTAAGTGTCCAGAGCAAAAAATTACAGACCTTCAGTTGTCTCTCCTAGACTCATAGATGATTTACAGCACAGAAGAAGGCCGTTTGGCCCATCACACCTGCACCAGTTAACAAAGATCTGACTACACTCCATCTGACTAACCCCATTTTCCAGCGCTTGGCCCATAGCCCTGGAGGCTGTGGAAATGCAGGTGAATATCTAAATACTTCTTAAATGTTACAAGAGTTTCTGACTCCACCACCCTTTCAGGCAGTGAGTTCCAGGCTTCTGCTACTCTCTGGGTGAAAACATTTCTCCTCAACTCCCCTCTTAGCCTTCTACCTCTCAACTTAAATCTATTCCCCATGGTTACTGACCCCTCGACTAATGGAAACAGTGCCTTCCAATCCACCCTATCTATGCCCCTCATAATCTTACACATCTCTATCAGGTCCCTTCTCAACCTTCGTTGCTCCAAGGAAAACAAGCCCAGCCTATCCAAACTTTCCTCACAGCTCAGACCCTTCATCCCAGAGAGTATCCTGGTCAATCTCCTCTGCACCCTCTCCAATGCAATCACATCCTTCCTATAATGTGGTGACCAGAACTCCAGTTGTGGCCAAACCAGGGTTGTGTACAGTTCCAGCATAACCTCCCTGCTCTTATATTCTATGCCTTGGCTAATAAAGGCAAGTATCCCATATGCCTTCTTAACCACCTGATCTACCTGTCTCGCTACCCTAAGGGACTGCTGGACATGCACCCCAAGGTCCCTTTGATCTTCAGTACTTTCCAGGGTCCTACTATTCATAGTGTAATCTCTTGCCATGTTAGCCTTCCCCAAGCGCATTACCTCTCACTTTTCCAGGTTGAATTCCTTTTGCCACTGCTGTGCCCACCTGACCAGTCCGTTGCTATCCTCCTGCAGATTATAGTTATCCTCCTCACTATTTATCACCCTACCAATTGTTATGCCATGTGCGAACTGCTTGATCATACCCTCGATATTTAAGTCTGAGTCATTTATGTGCACCACAAACCCCAAGGGCCCCTGCAGCAAGCCCTGTGAAACCCCATTGGCAACAGACTTCCAGTCACCGAAACATCCCTCTACCATCACCCTCTGCTTCCTGCCAATTTGGAATCCAATGTGCCACTTTGCCTTGGATCCCACAGGCTCTTACTCTCACCTCTCAAGGTGCTAAATTGGGGGAAGGCTAATTATAACAATATTAGGCAGGAACTGAGGAATCTAGACTGGAGGCGGATGTTTGAGGGCAAATCAACAACTGACATGTGGGAGGCTTTCAAACGTCAGTTGATAAGAATTCAGGACCGGCATGTTCCTGCTAGGATGAAGGATAAGTATGGCAACTTCCAGGAGCCTTGGATAATGAAGGATATTGTGGGATTAGTCAAAAAGAAAAGGGAAGCATTCGTAAGGGCTGGAAAGCTGGGAACAGATGAAGCTCGTGGAGAATATAAAGAAAGGAGGAAGAAACTTAAGCAAGGAGTCAGGAGGGCTAAAAGGGGTCATGAAAAGTCACTGGCAACCAGCATTAAGGAAAACCCCAAGGCCTTTTATACATATGTAAAAAGCAAGAGGGTAGCCAGGGAAAGGGTGGGCCCACTCAGGGACAGAGGTGGGAGTCTGTGTGTGGAGCCAGAAGAAATGGGAGCGATACTAAATGAATACTTCTCATCAGTATTCACCAAAGAGAAGGACTTAGCGGTCGATTTGTCTAGGGAAGAGTGTGTAGATAGTCTGGATCATGTTGAGATCAAAAAAGAGGATGTGTTAGGCGTCTTGAAGAATATTAAGGTGGATAAGTCCCCAGGGCCAGATGGGATCTACCCCAGAGTACTGAGGGAGGAAAAGGAGGAGATTGCTGGGGCCTTGACAGAAATCTTTGCATCCTCACTGGCTATGGGTGAGGTCCCAAAGGACTGGAGAATGGCCAATGTTGTTCCATTGTTTAAGAAGGGTAGCAGAGATAATCCAGGAAATTACAGGCCGGTGAGCCTTACGTCAGCGGTAGGGAAATTATTGGAGAAGATTCTTCGTGACAGGATTTACTTCCATTTGGAAGCAAATGGGCGTATTAGTGAGAGGCCGCATGGTTTTATGTACAGCTCCACAGGTCACTGAAAGTGACAACGCAGGTGGATAAGGTAGTCAGGAAGGCATATGGCATGCTTGCCTTCATTGGCAGGGGTATTGAGTATAAAAGCTGGGAAGTCATGCTGCAGCTATATAGAACCTTGGTTAGGCCACACTTGGAATATTGCGTGCAATTCTGGTCATCATATTACCAGAATGATATGGAGGCGTTGGAGAGGGTGCAGAGGAGGTTTACCAGGATGCTGCCTGGTCTGGAGGTTATTAGCTATGAGGAGAGGTTGGAGAAACTCGGATTGTTCTCACTAGAGTGACGGAGATTGAGGGGCGACTTGGTAGAAGTTTACAAAATGATGAGTGGCATGGACAGAGTAGATAGTCAGAAGCTGTTTCCCAGGGTGGATGAGTCAATTACTAGGGGACATAGATTTAAGGTGAGAGGAGAAAACTATAGAGGAGATGTGCAGGGCAAGTTTTTTACACAGAGGGTAGTGAGTGTCTGGAATTCGCTGCCAGAGGAGGTGGTGGAAGCAGGTACGATAGTGATGTTTAAGAGGCAGCTTGACAAATACATGAATAGGATGGGAATAGAGGGATACGGACCCTGGAAGTGTAAAATGTTTTAGTTTGACGGGCAATATGATCGGCGCAGGCTTGGAGGGCCGAAGGGCCTTTGTTCTTTGTTATATGTAATTAATAAATTAATTATCTAAGTAGAGATGACTGGGCAGGTGATGTGCTGTAGCTGTCTGATGTGGTTGCTGACAGATCCCATTGCAAGCCGCAGTGACCACATCTGCAGCAAGTGTTGGTTGCTGGAGGAAATCCGGCTCAGAATTGATGAGCTGGGGTCCGAGTTCCAGATGCTGCAGCACATCCGGGAGGGGGAGAGTTACCTGGACGCTTTGTTTCAGGAGGCGGTCACACCCGGTAGATTAAGTACCTCAAATTCAGTCATTGGTCAGGGTCAGCAGGGTGTGACTGCAAGTGAGGCAGGTAGAGGGATCCTGTGTTCAGCAACAGAGGAGCCTCACCTCTTGACCTTGTCCAACAGGTACGAGGTACTTGCTCCCTGTGTGGATGAGAAACAGGGCTGTAGGGAGGATGAGCCAGCTGACCACGGCACCGTGGGACAGGAGGCCATTCAAGAGGGGGGGAGTAAAAAGACAAGTGGTCGTTGTAGGGGATTCTATAATTAGGAGAATTGATAGCTTCCTTTGTAAGCAGGATCGAGAGTCCCGCATGGTATGTTGCCTGCCCAGTGCCAGGGTGAGGAACATCTCTGACCAGCTTGACAGGATATTGGAAAGGGAGGGGGAGGATCCAGTTGTTGTGGTCCACGTCAGGACAAATAACATAGATAAGACTGGGAAAGAGGACCTGTTCGGTGATTATCAGGAACGAGGAACTAAATTAGAGAACAGATCCTCAAGGGTTATAATCTCCGGATTACTACCCGAGCCACATGCAAATTGGCATAGGGACGTGAGAATAAGGGAAGTAATCACGTGGCTAAAGGAGTGGTGTGGGAAAGAGGGGTTCCATTTCATGGGGCACGGTCCTCAGTATAGGAACAGAAGGCATCTGTACCGTGGGGACGGTCTCCACCTGAACTGATCTGGGACCAATGTTCTAGTGAAAAGGGTAAATAGGGTGGTCAACAGGACTTTAAACTGATAAGTGGGGTGGGGGGGGGAAGGGTAAAACTCCAAGAAGTATGACTAATGGGAAACAAAGCATCAGGTTAGAGTGTGGGGTGTTGTGGGGAGGGGTGGGGGGGGTGGGCTGGGTCGTAGGGAGTAGGAGGAGGTGGATTAAACTTCATGGAAGATTATGAAAATTCTGAAAAGAAAGGAGAGCCCAGGAGAGGATATTAAAGTCTCCAGAACACAAAATAGGACAGTGTGTTTGGAAAGGGCTAGGAATCTGACTTCAACACATCAGATAAAGGGACGACAATGAGAAAGGGGACGGGAAATAAAGGACCGAAGGTGTTGTATCTGAATGCACGCACTATACAGAATAAGGTAAATGAGCTTGTGGCGCAGATTGAAATTGGCAGGTACGATGTGGTGGGCGTCACGGAGACATGGCTGCAAGGGGATCAGGACTGGGAGCTAAATATCCAAGGATATACATCCTATCGAAAAGATAGGCAGGTTGGCAGAGGGGGTGGCGTTGCTTTGCTAGTAAGAAATTAAATTAAATCGATAGCAAGAAACGACGTAGGATCAGATGATGTAGAGTCTGTGTGGGTAGAGTTGAGGAAGCGCAAAGGTAAAAAAACACAATGGGAATTATGTACAGGCCTCCGAACAGTAGTCAGGATGTAGGGCATAAGATACACCAGGAGATAGAAAAGGTGTGTAAGAAAGGCAAGATTACAGTGATCATGGGGGATTTCAATATGCAGGTAGACTGGGAAAATCAGGTTGGTAGTGGATCCCAAGAAAAGGAATTTGTGGAACGTCTATGAGATGGCTTTTTGGAGCAGCTTGTGGTGGAGCCCACTAGGGAACAGGCAATTCTAGATTTAGTGATGTGTAATGAGGCAGATTTGATATGGGAGCTTAAGGTGAAGGAACCCTTAGGAGGAAGTGACCATAATATAATAGAATTTACCCTGCAATTTGAGAGGAAAAAGCTGGAATCAGATGTAACGGTATTACAGTTCAATAAAGGCAACTACAGAGGCATGAGGGAGGAGCTGGCCAGAATTGACTGGGAGATGGGCCTAGCAGGAAAGACAGTGGAACAGCAATGGCAGGAGTTTCTGGGAGTAATTTGGGAGACACAGCAAAAATTCATCCCTAGGAAGAAGAAGCATACTAAAGGGAGGACGAGGCAACCATGGCTGACAAGGGAAGTCAGGGCCAGCATAAAAGCTAAAGAGAAAGCATACAATGTGGCGAAGAGCAGTGGGAAACTAGGGGATTGGGAAGCCTACAAAGACCAACAGAGGACAACTAAAAAAGAAATAAGGAGGGAGAAGATTAAATATGAGGGTAAACTAGCCAGTAATATAAAAGAAGATTGCAAGAGTTTTTTAGATATATAAAGGGTAAGAGAGAGGCAAAAGGGGCTGCTGGAAATTGACGCTGGAGAAGTAGTTGTGGGGAACAAAAAAATGGCGGAGGAACTGAATAGGTACTTTGCGTCAGTCTTCACGGTGGAAGACATGAGTGACATCCCCAAAGTTCAAGAGAGTTGAGGGGCAGAGGTGAGAATGTTGGCCATTACCAAGGAGAAGGTGCTAGGAAAACTGAAAGGTCTGAAGGTGGATAAATCACCTGGACCAGATGGATTACACCCCAGAGTTCTGAAGGAGATAGCTGAAGAGATAGTGGAGGCATTAGTGGTGATCTTTCAGGAATCACTGGAGTCAGGGAGGGTCCCAGAGGAGTGGAAAATTGCTAATATAATCCCCTGTTTAAGAAAGGAGTGAGGCAAAAGACGGGAAATTACAGGCCAATTAGCCTGACCTCGGTCATTGGTAAGATTTTAGAGTCCATTATTAAGGTTGAGATTTCAGAATACTTGGAAGTGCATGGTAAAATAGGGCAAAGTCAGCATGGTTTCACCCTGACAAATCTGTTAGAATTCTTTGAGGAGGTAACAAGTAGGTTAGACAAAGGAGAGCCAATGGATGTTATCTACTTGGACTTCCAGAAGGCCTTTGACAAGGTGCCACACAGGAGGCTGCTCAGTAAGATAAGAGCCCATGGTGTTAGAGGCAAGGTACTAGCATGGATAGAAGATTGGCTGTCTGGCAGGAGGCAGAGAGTGGGGATAAGTGGGTCCTTCTCAGGATGGCGTCCGGTGACTAGTGGGAGTTCCGCAGGGGTCAGTGTTGGGACCACAGCTTTTCATTTTATACATTAATGAATTAGATGAAGGAGCTGAGGGCATCCTGGCTAAGTGTGCAGATGATACAAAGATAGGTGGAGGGACAGGTAGTATTGAGGAGGTGGGGAGGTTGCAGAAGGATTTGGACAGGTTAGGAGAATGGGCAAAGAAGTGGCAGATGGAATACAACGTGGGGAAGTGTGAGGTCATGCACTTTGGTAAGAAGAATAGAGGCATAGACTATTTTCTAAATGGGGAGAGAATTCAGAAGTCTGGAGTGCAAAGGGACTTAGGAGTCCTAGTCCAGGATTCTCTTAAGGTTAACTTGTAGGTTGAGTCAGTAGTTAGGAAGGCAAATGCAATGTTGGCATTTATTTCGAGAGGACTAGAATATAAAAGCAGGGATATGCTGCTGAGGCTTTATAAGGCTCTGGTCAGACCACATTTAGAATATTGTGAGCAATTTTGGGTCCCGTATCTCAGGAAGGATGTGCTGGCCCTGGAGAGGGTCCAGAGGAGGTTCACGAGAACGATCCCAGGAATGAAAGGCTTAACATATGAGTAACGTTTGAGGATTCTGGGTCTATACTCGATGGAGTTTAGAAGGATGAGGGGGGATCTGATTGAAACTTACAGAATACTGAAAGGCCTGGATAGAGTGGACGTGGGGAAGATGTTTCCATTAGTAGGAGAGAATAGGACCCGAGGGCACAGCCTCAGAGTAAAGGGAAGACCTTTTAGAACAGAGATGGGGAGAAACGTCTTTAGCCAGAGAGTGGTGAATCTATGGAATTCATTGCCACAGAAGGCTGTGGAGGCCAGGTCATTGAATGTATTTAAGACCGAGATAGATAGGTTCTTGATTGGTAAGGGGATCAAAGGTTACGGGGAGAAGGCGGGAGAATGGGATTGAGAAACTTATCAGCTATGATTGAATGGTGGAGCAGACTCGATGGGCCGAATGGCCTAATTTCTGCTCCTATGTCCTTTGGTCTTATGGTCATATGGTCCTGGAGAGGGGATACGTAGGCTTACAAAGCAAAAGGATATGGCAGCATTGCAGAGCAGCTATTTGGGTAATGATATCCAAAGTGTGACAGGGAGGGACAGAATATACAAACATTTTTAAAAAGCAGAAAATAGGGTCAAAATGGGAAAAAAAATGGTAAAAAGGCAAAATTAATGGATCTTTACTTAAACGCACATGGTATTTGGAACAAAATAAATGAATTGGCAGCACAAATAGAGGTTAATGGGTATGATCTTCTAGCCATTACAGAGACATGGTTACAAGGAGATCAAAGCTGGGAACTAAATATTCAGGGGTGTGTGGTGTTTTGAAATGACAGGTAAGACAGAAAGGGTGATCGGGTAGTTTTGTTCCTATGAGATGGAGTAAGTATGATCTTGGATCGGAAGGTGTAGAATCCACATGGGTGGAGGTAAGAAATAACAAGGGGATGAAGACACTGGTGGAAGTAGTCTATAGCACCCCCTCCCCCCCCCCACAGTAGCTATATTGTAGGATACAGAGTAAATCAGGAGATAATGAGGGATGTAAAAAAAATAATTAATCATGGGTAAATTTAACCTTCATATAGATTGGGAAAATCAAATTGGCTGAGGTAGCCATAAGTAAGCATTCATAGAGTGTATTTGGGACAGTTTCCTAGAATGATATGTGGCGAATCCAACCAGGGATCAGGCTATTTTGGATCTGGTAATGTGTAATGAGGCAGGTTTAATAAATGACCGCAGAGTGAAAGATCCCTTAGGGAACAGTGACCATAACATGGCAGAATTTAGCATTCAGTTTGAGAATGAGAAACTTGGGTCAGAAACAACTGTGCTAAACTTAAATAAGGGTAATTACAAAGGAATGAGGGCAGAGTTTGCTGGAGTGAACTGGGAAAGCAGTTTAGCAGAAAAGACAGCTGACGAACATGGCAAACATTAAAGAAAATAGTTCATGACTCACAACGAAGATATATCCCAGTGAGGAAGAAGGATTCTAGGAAAGGGAAAAACCAACCATGGTTAACCAAGGAAGTTAAGGAAAGTGTCAAATTGAAAGATAAAACATACAATGTGGTAAAGATTAGTGGTAAACCAGAGGATTAGGAAAGTTTTAAAAACCAACAAAAGATGATCAAAAGTAATAAAGAGGGAGAAAATAAACTTTGAAGATAAACTAGCAAGTAATATAAAAATGGAGAGTAAGAGCTTGCTTAAATATATAAAAAGGAAGAGAGAGGCCAAAGTGAACATCGGCCCCTTAGAGAATAAGGCTGGGGAAATAATAATGGGGAACCAGGAAATGGCAGAGGAGATGACATTTCATTAGCCTTTACGGTAGAAGACACGAATAGCATTACAAAAATACTAAATAATCAAGGGGCAAAAGGAGAGGAGGAAATAAATACAATAACTATCACTAGAGAAAAAAGTACTAGTTAAACTAATGGGGTTAAAGGCCGATAAGTCCACTGGACCTGATGGGTTGCATCTTAGGATATTAAAGGAAGTAGCTACAGAGATAGTGGATGCACTGGTAGTAATCTTCCAAGAATCCTTAGAGTCTGGAAAAGTCTCAGAGGATTGGAAAACTGACAATATAACACCCTTATTCAAAAAAGGAAGGAGACAAAAAAAACAGGTAACTACAGGCCAGTTAGCTTAATATCCATCATTAGGGAAATGTTAGAGTCTATTATAAAGGGAGTAATAGTGGAGCATTTAGAAATGCAAAATAAAATCAAGCAGAACAAAGTCAGCATGGCTTCTTGAAGGGGAAATAATGCCTGGCAAATTTATTAGAATTCTTTGAGGAGGTATCATGCAGGATAGATAAAGGTAGATGTAATATATTTGGATTTCCAAAGGCATTTGATAAGGTACCACACATAAGGCTACTTAATAAGATGAGAGCCCATGGTGTTGGGGGTAGTATACTGGAATGATATAGGATTGACCGACTAATAGAAGACAGAGAGTTGGGATAAGGGAGGCATTTTCAGGATGGCAAACTGTAACTAGTGGAGTGCCACAGGGATCAATGCTGGGGCCACAATTATTTCCAATATATATTAATGACTTGGATGAGGGAAATGAATGTACTATCGCCAAGTTTGCGGGTGAGACAAAAATAGGTGGGGAGGCAAGTGGTGAGGGTGACACAAGGAGCCTACAGAAGAATACAGACAGGTTAAGTGAGTGGGCAAAAACTTGGCAGATGGAATATAATGTGGGAAAATGTGAGGTTCTGCACTTTGGCAGGACAAATAGAGGAGCTGAATATTATTTAAATGGAAAAAGACTGCAGAAAGCTGCAGCACAGAAGGATTTGGGAATCCTCATGCCTGAATCACAAAAAGCTAACATACAAGTTCAGCAGGTAATAGGGAAGGCAAATGGAATGTTGGCCTTTATTTCAAAGGGAATGGAGTATAAAAATAGGGAAGTCTTGCTAAAACTATACAAGGTACTAGTTAGACCACACCTAGAATACAGTGAACAGTTTTGGCCCCTTATCTATGGAAAGGAATACCGGCATCAGAGTCAGTCCAGAGAAGGTTCCCTAGGTTGATCCTGGGTATGGAGGGATTTTCTTAAGAGGAGAGGTTGAGTATGTTGGGCATTGGAGTTTAGAAGAATGAGAGGCGACCTTATTGAAACATATAAGATTCTTAGGGAGCCTGACAGGGTAGATGCTGAGAGATTATTTCCACTTGTTTCCCCTTGGGAGATTGAGGAACAGTTAAGTGAGCAGATTTTGGAAAGGTGTAAAAGCAATAGGGTTGTTGTGATGGGTGATTTTAACTTTCCCTTTTTTGACTGGGAATCACTTAGTGCGAGGGGTTTGGATGGTGCAGAATTTGTAAGGTGCATCCAGGAGGTCTTCCTGAGACAATATGTAGATAGTCCAACTAGGGAAGGGGCAATACTGGACCTGGTGTTGGGGAATGAACCCGGCCAGGTGGTCGAAGTTTCAGGAGGAGAGCATTTCGGGAAAAGTGACCATAATTCAGTAAGTTTCAAGGTACTGGTGGATAAGGATAACAGGAGTCCTCGGGTTAAGGTGCTAAATTGGGGGAAGGCTAATTATAACAATATTAGGCAGGAACTGAGGAATCTAGACTGGAGGCGGATGTTTGAGGGCAAATCAACAACTGACATGTGGGGGGCTTTCAAACGTCAGTTGATAAGAATTCAGGACCGGCATGTTCCTGCTAGGATGAAGGATAAGCATGGCAAGTTTCAGGAGCCTTGGATAACGAAGGATATTGTGAGATTAGTCAAAAAGAAAAGGGAAGAATTCATAAGGGCTGGAAAGCTGGGAACAGATGAAGCCTGTGGAGAATATAAAGAAAGGAGGAAGAAACTTAAGCAAGCAGTCAGGAGAGCTAAAAGGGGTCATGAAAAGTCACTGGCAACCAGCATTAAGGAAAATCCCAAGGGCTTTTATACATATGTAAAAAGCAAGAGGGTAGCCAGGGAAAGGGTAGGCCCACTCAGGGACAGAGGTGGGAGTCTGTGTGTGGAGCCAGAAGAAATGGGAGAGATACTGAATGAACACTTCTCATCAGTATTCACCAAAGAGAAGGACTTAGCGGTCGATTTGTCTAGGGAAGAGTGTGTAGATAGCCTGGATCATGTTGAGATCAAAAAGAGGAGGTGTTAGGCGTCTTGAAGAATATTAACGTGGATAAGTCCCCAGGGCCAGATGGGATCTACCCCAGAGTACTGAGGGAGGCAAGGGAGCAGATTACTGGGGCCTTGACAGAAATCTTTGTATCCTCACTGGCTACAGGTGAGGTCCCAGAGGACTGCAGAATGGCCAATGTTGGTCCATTGTGTAAGAAGGGTAGCAGGGATAATCCAGGAAATTACAGGCCAGTGAGCCTTACGTCAGTGGTAGGGAAATTATTGGAGAAGATTCTTCGTGACAGGATTTACTACCATTTGGAAGCAAATGGGCGTATTAGTGAGAGGCCGCATGGTTTTGTGAAAGGGAGGTCGTGTCTCACTAACTTGATTGAGTTTTTCGAGGAAGTGACAAAGATGATCGACGATGGAAGGGCAGTGGGTGTTATCTACATGGATTTCAGTGAGGCCTTTGACAAGGTCCCTCATGGCAGACTGGCACAGAAGCTAAAGTAGCACGGAATCAGAGGTGAGCTGGCAAGATGGATACAGAATTGGCTTGGTCATAGAAGACAGAGGGTAGCAGTGGAATTGTGCTTTTCTGAATGGAGAGCTGTGACTAGTGGAGTTCCGCAGGGATCAGTGCTGGGACCTTTGCTGTTTGTAGTATACATAAATGATTTGGAGGAAAATGTAACTGGGCTAATTAGTAAGTTTGCAGACGACACTAAGGTTGGAGGAGTTGCGGATAGTGAAGAGGATTGTCAAAGGATACAACGGGATATAGATCGGTTGGAGATTTGGGCGGAGAAATGGCAGATGGAGTTTAATCCGGACAAATGCAAGGTAAGGCTTTTTGGAAGGTCTAATACAGGCAGGAATTATACAGTAAATGGTAGAACCCTTAAGTGCATGGACGGGCAGAGGGATCTGGGTGTACAGCTCCACAGGTCACTGAAAGTGGCAACGCAGGTGGATAAGGTAGTCAGGAAGGCATATGGCCTGCTTGCCTTCATTGGCAGGGGTATTGAGTATAAAGGCTGGGAAGTCATGCTGCAGCTATATAGAACCTTGGTTAGGCCAAACTTGGAATATTGCATGCAATTCTGGTCACCACATTATCGGAAGGATATGGAGGCATTGGAGAGGGTGCAGAGGAGGTTTACCAGGATGCTGCCTGGTCTGGAGGTTATTAGCTATGAGGAGAGGTTGGAGAAACTCGGATTGTTCTCACTAGAGTGACGGAGATTGAGGGGCGACTTGATAGAAGTTTACAAAATTATGAGCGGCATGGACAGAGTAGATAGTCAGAAGCTTTTTCCCAGGGTAGAAGAGTCAATTACTAGGGGGCATAGATTTAAGGTGAGAGGAGAAATCTATAGAGGAGATGTGCGGGGCAAGTTTTTTACACAGAGGGTAGTGAGTGTCTGGAATTCACTGCCAGAGGAGGTGGTGGAAGCAGGTACGATAGTGATGTTTAAGAGGCAGCTTGACAAATACATGAATAGGATGGGAATAGAGGGATACGGACCCCGGAAGTGTAAATTTTTGTTGATGGGCAATGTGATCAGCGCAGGCTTGGAGGGCCGAAGGGCCTGTTCCTGTGCTGTACTTTTCTTTGTTCTTTGTTCTTTGTTCTTGTGGGAGATTTGAGGACCAGAAGGCATAATCTCAGAGTAAGGGCTCTCCTATTTAAAACAGAGATGAGGAGGAATGTCTTCTCTCAGAGGGTAGTCAATCTGTGGAATTATTCACCGCAGAGGGCTGTAGAGGCTGGGTCATTAAGTATATTCAAGGCTGAGAGAGGCAGATTTTTAATCAGTAAGGGAATCAAGGGCTATGGGGAAAAGGCAGGAAAGTGGAATTGAGGATCATCAGATCAGCCATGATCTCATTGAATGGCGGAGCAGACTCGATGGGCTGAATTGGCCTTGTTCTGCTCCTATGTCTTATGGTCTAATAATCAAATGATACCAAGTTTATAAATATTGTGAAATATGAGGAGGATATTGATAGACCCCAAGAGTTTATATATATGTGTAATATATAGACGCACACACACACATATATATGTATATATATATATATATACACACACAAGTTGGTGGATTGGGCAGACAGGCCGATGAAATTTAGTGTAGAGAGTTCAGTCATACATTCTGGTTGGCAGAAAAAGGAGAGGCAACTTAAAATAAAGGGTATTATTCCAAAAGGGGTGCAAGAGCAGAAAGAGCTGGGGCTATATGTGCAGACATCATTGAAAGTGGCCGGACAAGTTGAGAGAGCAGTTACTAAAGCACACGGGATCCTTAATTGACATACAGAGTACAAAAACAAGGAAGTTACCTTGAAGCTGTATAAAACCCTGGGCTGTCCTGTATTGTGCCCAATTCTGCACACCACCCCTTAAAAAAGATGTGAAGCCGTTAGAGAAAGTCCAACAAAGATTCAAGAGAATGACTCCAGGGATGACAAACTTCAGTTATGTGGATAGATTGGAGAAGCTACAGCTGTTGTCCTCAAAGAAAATGTTAGAAGCTGTTGTTAAAGATGCTACAACAGGGCACTTGGAAAAATTCCGTGCAGTCAGGCAGAGCCAACATAGTTTTGTGAAAGGGAAATCATCTTTAACTAATTAATTGGAGTTCCCTGGAGGAGTCACATGTGCTGTGGAGAAAAATGAACTGGTGGATGTACTGTACTTACAATTTCCAAAAGTCATTTGATAAGTTGCCACATCAAAAGTTATTGCGGAAAATAAAAACTCATGGTGTGTGGGGTAACGTATTGGCAAGGATAGAAGATTGGCCAGCTCACAGGAAGCAGAGAGTTGGCATAAATGGGTCTTTTGCTGGTTGGCAGGATGTGATGAGTGCCTTCTACCTTTTATGTGCTACAGGGCTTCAACCGTTTATGATTTATATTGATGACTTGGATGAAGGGGCCAAAGCAATGGTTACTAAATTTACTGATGACACAAAGAGAGGGAGGAAAGTAAGTAGTGAAGAGGACATAAGGAGGCTACAAAGTGACATAGATAGGTTAAGTGAGTGGGCAACGATCTGGCAAATGGAGAATATTGTGGGCGAATGTGAAATAATTCATTTTGGCAGGAAGATTAAAACAGAAGCTTATTATCTAAATGGTGAGAGATTGCAGAGCTGTGAGATTCTGAGGGATCTGGGTGTCCCAGTACATGAATTACAAAAGGCTACCGTGCAGGTACAACAGGTAATTTGGAAAGCTAATAGAATGTTATTGTTTATTGCGAGGGGAACTGAATACAAAAGTAGGGGGCTTATGTCTCAGTTATACAGGGCACTGGTGACACCACATCTGGAGTATTGTGTACAGTACTGGTCTCCTTATTTAAGGGAAGGTGTAAATGTGTTAGAAGCAATTGAGAGAAGGGTTACCAGGCTAATACCAGGACTGGGTGGGGTGTCTTATGAGGAAAGGTTGAACAGGTTAGGCTTGTATCTGCTGGAGTTTAGAAGAGTAAGAGGCAACTTAATTGAAACATATAAGATCCTGAGGGGTCTTGACAGGGTGGATGTGGAAAGGATGTTTCCTCTTGGGGGAGAGTCTAGAACGAGGGGTCACTGTTTAATAATAAGGGATTGCTCATTTAACACAGAGATGAGGAGAATTTTTTTCTCTCAGAGGGTTGAGAGTCTGTGGAACTCTTTTCCATAAAAGACGGTGGAAGCAGAGTTTTCGAATATTTTTAAAGCAGAGGTGGATAGGTTCTTGATTAACAAGGCGGGGGAGAGGTTATTGGGGGTAAGCAAGAATGTAGGGTTGAAGTTACAATCAGCCCAGCCATGATCTTATTGGATGGTGGAGCAGGCTCGAGGGGCTGAATGGCCTACTCCTGCTCCTAACTCATGTGTCCATAAAGAAAAGATTGTGAGGAGATTTTATAGAGGCATACATAAACATGAGGTTTCTGGGCAGAGTAGGTAGGGAGGAACTGTTCCCACTGGTGGGAGGATCGAGAATCAGAGGCCACAGCTTTAAGATGATTGGCTAAAGAATGGAAGTCGACAGGAGGAGAAGCCTTTTGCAGTGAGGTGTTAGGAATGCACTGCTTGAAAGTGTGGAGGAGGCCAATTGTGGATTTAGAAAAGAAATTGGATAATTATCTGAAGAGAATACAATTGCAGGGTTATGGTAAAAGGGTGGGGCAGTAGAACTAGATGAATTGCTCTTACAGAGAATGTGCACAGATATGATAGGCCAAATCCATCTCAGCTCTAACTAATCTATAATGCAGATGCAGACATAAAATCAAACCTCACTGCAGGGAATTTAAAATGCAGATAATTTAAAAACCTGGAAGGGACATCTAGGATCAGTAATAGTGACCATGAAACCACTGTCATATGAGTCACTAGTATTCTTTAGCAAGGCAATCTGCTGCCCTTACCTAGCCTACTCTACATGGGACTCCAGACCCTGAAAAATATGGATGATTGTTTTATTTGGAATGACGCAGCTCATTTGAAATCCTGAATTCCCTTTCTGGCAGCCCTATAGCAGTAGGCTGGCCACACAGAGTGCAGACATTCAAGAAAGTGATTCATGGTAACCTTCTCAAGTGTAATTAGGAATGAACAATAAATACTGGACTTCCCAGTGATGCCAACACCCCATGAATGAATTAAAAAAAACACAGGGATTCAAGGTGTGAATGGTGTTGAAATGTTTTATCCTGTTATTCCCAAAGACCATGATGTAAATCCAATGTAAAATAGTGGACGGCAAAATATACTAGCGCACCATAATGTTACACACAGATTACACAAACCCACAATAAATCATAAAGCTTCAAACAGAACAAAATGTCTGACTTTTCCCAAACAATAACATTGCAACATGAGAAACCAGCACAAGCCAAAAGAATGATGTTTCACAGACACAAACTAGAGGGTGCTGAGCAACGTGGCAGCAGTGCAAAGACAATATAAGTGAACTAACATTGATCAAGCAGTGGGAATCACTGCACTGTGGGTTCTACCAACCCCCTTTAATGTGACACAGTAAGAGATGGAACAACTGGGATCACTATCCAAATAGATCCAAACCCACAACCACTACCTTCCAGAAGGACAAGGGCAGCAGATACATGGGAACACCATCACCTGGAAGTTCCCCTCCAAGTCACTCACCACCCTGAGTTGGAAATATATCTCTGTTCCTTCACGATCGCTGGGTCAAAATCCTGGAACTCCCTCCCTAACAGCATTGTGGGTGTACCTACACCACATGGACTGCAGCGGCTCAAGAAGGCAGCTCACCATCACCTTCTCAAGGGCAATTAGGGATGGGCAATAAATGCTGGGCCCAGCCAGCAACGCCCACATCCCGTAAATGAATAAAAAAAATAGAAATCCTAACAGTTCTTTGGAGCGTATCTTTGGCAGCCTCCCATTTCAGGATCCCCACTCTGTCCTGGCAGTCCCTGTGAAGAAAGACAGTGGGCTGAGATGGTGCATGATTCACTGGCCTCTGTTTTCTCTGGCCCTCTTCTCAGCCAGATGAGTTCTTCATTTCTATTGGCTTTTTCCAACGCCCTCCAAATAGTCAGTCTCCCAACGTCACGGCCGTCAGTGACTGTCTCACTCATAGGTTGTCTTTTAGAGGAGGTATGGATGCCCAGACGGTTATGAGCCACTGGCCAGCTCACTGTACACAAGGTCCATATGGTCATCAGCCAAGTAATAAATATGGCTGATCCAGTGCAGAAATCCTTGCCTTAGCAATGAGTAGGCTGATGGAATTTGCACAATCCACGACCACAGAGCTGGTGACCTTGTCCTGCCAAGAGATGCCAAGGGTACATCTGAGACAGCAAAGGTGGAAACTGCCCAGCTTTCTCTCCTGCCTAGTATGTGTTTCCCAGGTTTCACCATTGTACAAAAGTGCACTGAGGACGCAGGCCTGGTAGACTCATCGTTTGGTGTTGTCAGTCAGGCTGCTCATGTTCCACACTCTTACTCAGCTTGGGCAGAACAGCTGCAGCTTTTGTGATGTGTGCGTGTGTGTTGCCTTCAGCATCGAGTGACAGATTGCTGGCGATTGTGGAGCTGAGCTATGTGAAGCTATCAACAACCTCCAGCCTCACTGTGTCAATGCTGATAGCTGGCGCTATGACAACATCCTGGCCCATGACATTTATCTTCCTGATGCTGATGATCAAACCAAACTCTGTACAGGGGTAGCAAGAGTCTGTTCAGTTGCTGTTGCAGGTGTTCCTCAGCCTGGAATATTAATGCAGCATCTTTGGTGTAGAGCAACACTCTGCTGAGAACTCAGTAGCACCTGAACATAAGCCTGTTTGACCCCACTGTAGATCACAAAGGGCGACTGTACAACCAAAGTAAACTGTGCCTACCTGCAGCAGATATCCCTGTTGTACAGCTGCTGGAAGTTGGGGCCACAATGTAATTCCCCCAGTGACCATCTCTTTGTAAGTTATTGATTACCTTTCGGAAACTGGGATTCAATCACAATGCATCTGAAGAGCTATCGGCCCCTTCTCTTCCCTCGATGGAAAGCTGAGGCAACACAAGCAAAGCTCATGCCTCAGTCTGCACCTAAATCACTGCTGACAGCGAGACGTTCGATTGGAAAGCTTACAGACTGATGCTAAATGCGAACTTGAGCAGTCTCACCTTTCAAACTTAACATAAAAAGCATGACTTAAAAATTATGACACTGGAAGGCCTAAGGTCAATCAACAAAAGTTGATTGGCTAACAACAAGAATTGGGATAATATATTTGTGGATATCCTGTAAAGATGATGTCAGGGAGTGAAGGGAACAGAGTTATTCCCCAACAAATACATTAATGAAATAAAAACAATGTTCATTGAAAGGCAATGGGATTGGTCATATGTACCAATGTATCAATAGATTAACTAACCCTAGCATCAGTCAAATGGAAATCCCATTACATTTATTAAATGAAATGAAGAAATAAAATACAACTCTGCTAAAAGGTACAAATTAAACAAAAGGCTCAGGTTCATAACCAAACCGGATTTCAGTGAAATAAAAGGAGCAAATCCATCGTTCCCCAAGTTGTGTGAATAAACTAAAAGCTGCAGCTGTTACTAACTGAATTGTGCAGCCTCTGGGAGCAGGCTGGGGACACCGACTGAGACTGGAGTCAGACTGACTGGAAATTGGGCAGTTAGAAATATCTCAATTTAAAAATGATAAACAAAAAAATACCTGAAAGTTTGAAAAGTTAGCAAACCAGCAAATCGACACAATGGAGCAAACGGTCCTCGACCTGACACACACATTGATTCTGTTCCTCTCTCCACAGGGGCTATCTGACCTGCTGACTAATTCCAGTCGTTTTGGCTTTTATTTCAGATTTGCAGCAGCTGCAGTATTTTATTTTGGTTGTGATGACAGTGAGAGCTGGATTTGTACAAACTGAGAATTGCTCTTCAGCAGTGTCTAGTGACCAGAGCCTGTTCCTACCGCCTCCTGGAGTCAAACTGCAGCCTCACAGCAGGTCAGCAGGTGTTTGCATAGGGAGATCCCATTATAATGTTCACAAAGGGAATTTCAAAGTTAATCATTCATGTTGAAGCAATTAACAAAAAAATGGTGACAAGAGGAAATAATTCAGGTGGACAAAAATAATTTGCTTTCAATAAAGTATAATAAATTGTTCCATCATAAAAATACTGATCGAAAGTGTTACGAATTATTATTTTATATCACTTGACAGTAAATATGATTTCCACAGTAAAATCCCTGCCTACACAAAATAAAGAATTCATGACATTCATTACAAGGAAAGGGACAAAAGGGAATGAATTGGACTTGGTGCCACTTACACTTGTCACTTCACAATTCACAAGAGCCAAGAGGTTGTTCATTGTGAATTCTTCATTCACTTTTGCAACTGTAGCATCAATCACAATCCCAATCTGTGAAAATGTCGAACTTCTACATGGAATTCCTGAATTTAAAAGCAAAGAGTTTCAAGGTTGAAGACATTATTGACAATTGGTATTTTGGGTTAACACCCAATGATCAGAACAACAAACTGCTCAACAAAATCGTTCCTTAGCACATTCCAATATTTACCAGAACAGGAGAGGATCTGGGCTGCAGCAAAGATGAAGAGAATGAATTTCATTTTGCCTGGATAGACAGCTTGAAGGACTCTTGGATCCTGTTCTTCTCTCTGCCTCGTCTCTGCTTCAATTCAAGATTTCTATACATCAGAGCACACAAAGCATTAGCGCACATTACAGAACAATGAGGTAATCTGACCACAATCACTGCACAGATTTCACTCCCTTCATTTCCTTCAAACTCTCACCAGTTGTAAACTTTGTGTCCAAAAGTATCATTGGGTGTTGAAATTTGTTTTGTAAGGTACGATGTGAGTCAATTTCCCCTTTCATAATCAATATGATCCAGGCTCCAAATTATTTTGGTAACGTTGTGAATTAATTGTGATGAACTGCAATGGAATAAGGTGGTGAATTCTCGTAAAATTAGAGACATGGGTCAAAATTTAAATTCGGCATGTGGGAGCGTGTCCGACTGCCTCGAGCATAATATGTTGCACGATGATGTCAGGCGTGCACTTGCACACTGTTTCGTTCGTTGATAATTGAAAGACCCATTAAGGCCCTTAACTAGATCAATAAAATCAACACACGCTCCCAGTCCAAAGTTCCAATCAACGGGCAGGGGAAAAGGACAAGTGGCCTTTACATTTTTTAGGAAGCCACAGCCCTGAGCAGCAGGAGGTTTCCAAAAGCAAATAAACATGAACTGAAAACTGCATTTTTGAATGAAAACCATGGCCCAGCTTACGTGACAGAGTCACGTGAAGGGACATGATTTTTAAACTTTTACTGTCCTCATTAATGTTTTTAAGAAGCTCTTCAGACTCCCTGACGTGGCTCCATGGTTCAGAGAGAGTGAAAGGCTCTGTCACCCACATGCAGCAAGTAAGTACCAGGGCCGCTCTCCCTCCTCCACCCTCCTACCACTCAGGTAGTTGCCAGTGCTACCGCCAGCGATGCAGGCAGAGTAGTGGGGGGGGTGGTTTAATTGTTCTGCCCACATGAAAATGCAGATGGGAGCCGAACATAGGCGGAGGTTAATTCCTGAGCGTCTCCACCCACTCAGGCCGAGACAGGCCGATGGGGGAGAAAATATGGCCATGAAGCATAGCGGTCACTGGATGTTTCAGTCTGCAGCAACTGTACCTTACAGCTCCGATTCCTGTCCTGGATGTTTCAGTCTGTAGCAACTGTACCTTACAGCACCGATTCCAGTCCTGGATGTTTCAGTCTGTAGCAACTGTACCTTACAGCTCCGATTCCTGTCCTGGATGTTTCAGTCTGTAGCTACAGTACCTTACAGCTCCGATTCCAGTCCTGGATGTTTCAGTCTGTAGCAACAGTACCTTACAGCTCCGATTCCTGTCCTGGATGTTTCAGTCTGTAGCTACAGTACCTTACAGCTCTGATTCCAGTCCTGGATGTTTCAGTCTGCAGCAACAGTACCTTACAGCTCCGATTCCAGTCCTGAATGTTTCAGTCTGTAGCAACAGTACCTTACAGCTCCGATTCCAGTCCTGGATGTTTCAGTCTGCAGCTACAGTACCTTACAGCTCCGATTCCTGTCCTGGATGTTTCAGTCTGTAGCTACAGTACCTTACAGCTCCGATTCCAGTCCTGGATGTTTCAGTCTGTAGCAACTGTACCTTACAGCTCCGATTCTAGTCCTGGATGTTTCAGTCTGCAGCTACAGTACCTTACAGCTCCGATTCCTGTCCTGGATGTTTCAGTCTGTAGCAACTGTACCTTACAGCTCCGATTCCAGTCCAGGATGTTTCAGTCTGTAGCAACAGTACCTTACAGCTCCGATTCCAGTCCAGGATGTTTCAGTCTGTTGCAACTGTACCTTACAGCTCCGATTCCAGTCCAGGATGTTTCAGTCTGCAGCAACTGTACATTACAGCTCCGATTCCAGTCCTGGATGTTTCAGTCTGTATCAACAGTACCTTACAGCTCTGATTCCAGTCCTGGATGTTTCAGTCTGTAGCAACTGTACCTTACAGCTCCGATTCCAGTCCAGGATGTTTCAGTCTGCAGCAACAGTACCTTACAGCTCCGATTCCAGTCCAGGATGTTTCAGTCTGCAGCAACAGTACCTTACAGCTCCGATTCCAGTCCTGGGTGTTTCAGTCTGTAGTAACAGTGCCTTAAAGCTCTGATTCCAGTCCTAGATGTTTTGGTCTGTAGCAACAGTGCCTGACAGCCCTTTAACAATTCCTGGGTGTTTCAGTCTGTATCAAGAGCACCTTCCTGCTCTGATTCCAGCCCTGGATGTCTCAGTCTGTAGCAAAGGAACATCACACCTCCGATTCTATTCCATGATGTTTGTCGAGAGTAACAGTGTATTACAACACCGATTCCAGTCCTGGATATTTCAGCCTGTTGCTACTGTATATTGTCGCTCTGATTTCAGTCTTGGATGTTGCAGTTTGTAGCAACAATATCTTAGAGCTTTGATTCGAGTCCTGGATTTTTCAGTCTGTCACTACAGTACATGACAACACAGATTTGAGTCCTGGATGATTCAGTGTGTAATCACAGTACGTTACAGGTCCAATTCCACTACTGAGTGTTTCAGTCTGTAGCAAAAGTACATCATGACTTGGATTACAATCCGAGATGTTTCAGTCTGTAGCTATAGTACCTTAGATCTCCAATTCCAGTCCTGGATGTTTCAGTCTGCAGCAACAGTACCTTACAGCTCTCATTCCAGTCCTGAATGTTTCAGTCTGTTGCAACAGAAGCTTATAGCTCTGATTCCAGTCCAGGATGTTTCAGTCTGTAGCGACAGTACCTTACAAATCCTATTCCACTCCTGGATGTCTCAGTCTGTAGCTTCAGTACCTTACAGCTCCAATTCCAGTCCTGGATGTTTCAGTCTGTAGCAACAGTAGCTTACAGCTCCGATTCCAGTCCTGGATGTTTCAGTCTGTAGCAACAGTAATTCACAGCTCCAATTCCAGTCCTGGATGTTTCAGTCTGTAGCACTGGTACCATACAGCTCCGATTCCAAACATGGGTGTTTCATTCTGTGGTAAAAATATCTTACAGCTCCGATTCAATTGCTGAATTTTTCAGTCTATTGCAACAGTACCGTAAGCTCTGATTCCAGTCCTGGAAGTTTCAATCTGTGGCAACAGTGCCTTACAGCTCCAATTCCAGTCCTGGGTATTTCACTCTGTAGCAACAGTGCCTTACAGCTCCAATTCCAGTCCTGGGTATTTCACTCTGTAGCAACAGTACCTTACAGCTCCAATTCCAGTCCTGGATGATTCAGTTTGTAGCAACAGCGCTTGACAGCCTCTTACCTATTCCTGGGTGTTTCAGTCTGTATCAACAGCACCTTCCTGCTCCGATTCCAATCCTGGATATTTCAACCTGTTGCTACAGTATATTGCCGCTCTGATTCCAGTCTGGGATGTTTCAGTTTGTAGCAACAATATCTTAGAGCTTTGATTGTAGACCCGGATGTTTCAATCTGTTACCACAGTGCACGACAGCACCGATTTGAGTCCTGGATGTTTCAGTGTTTAATCACAGTACCATACAGGTCATATTCCAATGCTGTATGTTTGAGGCTGTAACAAAAGTACCTCATGGCTTTGATTCCAATATGAGATGTTTCAGTCTGTAGCAACTGTACCTTACAGCTCCGATTTAAGTCCAGGATGTTTCAGTCTGCAGCAACTGTACCTTACAGCTCCGATTCCAGTCCTGGATGTTTCAGTCTGCAGCAACAGTACCTTACAGCTCCGATTCCAGTCCTGGATGTTTCAGTCTGTAGCAACAGTAGCTTACAGCTCCGATTCCAGTCCTGGATGTTTCAGTCTGTAGCTTCAGTATCTTAAAGCTCCAATTCCAGTCCTGGATGTTTCAGTCTGTAGCTTCAGTATCTTATAGCTCCAATTCCACTCCAGGATGTTTAAGTCTGTAGCGACAGTACCTTAAAGGTCCGATTACCATCCGGGATGTTTCAGTCTGTATCAGCAGTGCCTTACAGTTCTGATTTCCATCGTGGATGTTTCAGTCTGTAGCAATAGTGCCTTACAGCTCCGATTCCAGTCCAGGATGTTTCAGTCTGTAGCAACAGTGCCTTACAGCTCTGATTCCAGTCCTGGGTGTTTCAGTCTGTAACAAAAGTACCTTACAGTTCTGATTCCAGTCCTGGATACTCCAGTCTGAAGCAACAGTTTTTTGGCTGCCCCTTAACTATTCCTTGGTGTTTCAGTCTGTATCAACAGCACCTTCCTGCTCCGATTCCAGTCCTAGATATTTCAGCCTGTTGCTACAGTATATTGCCGCTCCAATTCCTGTCTTGGATGTATTAGCTTGCGGCAACCATATCTTTGAGCTTTGATTCCAGTCCTGGATGTTACAGTCTGCAGCAATTGTACCTTACAGCTCTGATTCCAGTCCTGGATGTTTCAGTCTGTAGCTACAGTACCTTACAGCTCCGATTCCTGTCCTGGATGTTTCAGTCTGTAGCTACAGTGCCTTAAAGCTCCGATTCCCGTCCTAGATGTTTTGGCCTGTAGGAATAGTGCCTGACAGCCCATTAACTATTCCTGGGTGTTTCAGTCTGTATCAAGAGCACCTTCCTGCTCTGATTCCAGCCCTGGATGTCTCAGTCTGTAGCAAAGGAACATCACACCTCCGATTCCATTCCATGATGTTTCAGTCTAAAGTAACAGTTTATTACAACACCGAATCCAGTCCTGGATATTTCAGCCTGTTGCTACTGTATATAGTCGCTCTGATTCCAGTCTTGGATGTTGCAGTTTGTAGCGACAATATCTTAGAGTTTTGATTGTAGACCTGGATGTTTCAGTCTGTTACCACAGTGTACGACAGCACCGATTTGAGTCCTAGATGTTTCAGTGATTAATCACAGTACCATACAGGTCATATTCCAATGCTGGATTTTGAGGCTGTAGCAAAAGTACCTCCTGGCTTTGATTCCAATACAAGATGTTTCAGTCTGTAGCAACTGTACCTTACAGCTGCGATTTAAGTCCTGGATGTTTCAGTCTGCAGCAACTGTACCTTACAGCTCCGATTCCAGTCCTGGATGTTTCAGTCTGTAGCTACAGTACCGTAAGCTCTGATTCCAGTCCTGGAAGTTTCAATCTGTGGCAACAGTGCCTTACAGCTCCAATTCAGGTCCTGGGTATTTCACTCTGTAGCAACAGTGCCTTACAGCTCCAATTCCAGTCCTGGGTATTTCACTCTGTAGCAACAGTGCCTTACAGCTCCAATTCCAGTCCTGGGTATTTCACTCTGTAGCAACAGTACCTTACAGCTCCAATTCCAGTCCTGGATGATTCAGTTTGTAGCAACAGCGCTTGACAGCCTCTTACCTATTCCTGGGTGTTTCAGTCTGTATCAACAGCACCTTCCTGTTCCGATTCCAATCCTGGATATTTCAACCTGTTGCTACAGTATATTGCCGCTCTGATTCCAGTCTGGGACGTTTCAGTTTGTAGCAACAATATCTTAGAGCTTTGATTGTAGACCCGGATGTTTCAGTCTGTTACCACAGTGCACGACAGCACCGATTTGAGTCCTGGATGTTTCAGTGTTTAATCACAGTACCATACAGGTCATATTCCAATGCTGTATGTTTGAGGCTGTAACAAAAGTACCTCATGGCTTTGATTCCAATATGAGATGTTTCAGTCTGTAGCAACTGTACCTTACAGCTCCGATTTAAGTCCTGGATGTTTCAGTCTGCAGCAACTGTACCTTACAGCTCCGATTCCAGTCCTGGATGTTTCAGTCTGCAGCAACAGTACCTTACAGCTCCGATTCCAGTCCTGGATGTTTCAGTTTGTAGCAACAGTAGCTTACAGCTCCGATTCCAGTCCTGGATGTTTCAGTCTGTAGCTTCAGTATCTTAAAGCTCCAATTCCAGTCCTGGATGTTTCAGTCTGTAGCTTCAGTATCTTATAGCTCCAATTCCACTCCAGGATGTTTAAGTCTGTAGCGACAGTACCTTAAAGGTCCGATTACCATCCGGGATGTTTCAGTCTGTATCAGCAGTGCCTTACAGTTCTGATTTCCATCGTGGATGTTTCAGTCTGTAGCAATAGTGCCTTACAGCTCCGATTCCAGTCCAGGATGTTTCAGTCTGTAGCAACAGTGCCTTACAGCTCTGATTCCAGTCCTGGGTGTTTCAGTCTGTAACAAAAGTACCTTACAGTTCTGATTCCAGTCCTGGATACTCCAGTCTGAAGCAACAGTTTTTTGGCTGCCCCTTAACTATTCCTTGGTGTTTCAGTCTGTATCAACAGCACCTTCCTGCTCCGATTCCAGTCCTAGATATTTCAGCCTGTTGCTACAGTATATTGCCGCTCCAATTCCTGTCTTGGATGTATTAGCTTGCGGCAACCATATCTTTGAGCTTTGATTCCAGTCCTGGATGTTACAGTCTGCAGCAATTGTACCTTACAGCTCTGATTCCAGTCCTGGATGTTTCAGTCTGTAGCTACAGTACCTTACAGCTCCGATTCCTGTCCTGGATGTTTCAGTCTGTAGCTACAGTGCCTTAAAGCTCCGATTCCCGTTCTAGATGTTTTGGCCTGTAGGAATAGTGCCTGACAGCCCATTAACTATTCCTGGGTGTTTCAGTCTGTATCAAGAGCACCTTCCTGCTCTGATTCCAGCCCTGGATGTCTCAGTCTGTAGCAAAGGAACATCACACCTCCGATTCCATTCCATGATGTTTCAGTCTAAAGTAACAGTTTATTACAACACCGAATCCAGTCCTGGATATTTCAGCCTGTTGCTACTGTATATTGTCGCTCTGATTCCAGTCTTGGATGTTGCAGTTTGTAGCGACAATATCTTAGAGTTTTGATTGTAGACCTGGATGTTTCAGTCTGTTACCACAGTGTACGACAGCACCGATTTGAGTCCTAGATGTTTCAGTGATTAATCACAGTACCATACAGGTCATATTCCAATGCTGGATTTTGAGGCTGTAGCAAAAGTACCTCCTGGCTTTGATTCCAATACAAGATGTTTCAGTCTGTAGCAACTGTACCTTACAGCTGCGATTTAAGTCCTGGATGTTTCAGTCTGCAGCAACTGTACCTTACAGCTCCGATTCCAGTCCTGGATGTTTCAGTCTGTAGCTACAGTACCTTACAGCTCCGATTCCAGTCCTGGATGTTTCAGTCTGTAGCTACAGTACCTTACAGCTCCGATTCCAGTCCTGGATGTTTCAGTCAGTAGAGACTGTATGTTATAGCTTCTATTACAGTCCTGGGTGTTTCAGTCTGTAGCAACAGTACCTTACAGCTCCGATTCCAGTCCTGGATGTTTCAGTCAGTAGAGACTGTACGTTATAGCTTCTATTACAGTCCTGGGTGTTTCAGTCTGTAGCTTCAGTATCTTACCACTCCGAATCCAGTTGTGAATGATTCAGTCTGTAGCTTCATTAAATTGCAGCTCCGATTCCAGTCCTGGATGTTTCAGTCTCTCGCAACAGTGCCTTACAGCCTCAAATCAAGTCCTTGATTTTTTTTAATCTGTAGCAACAGTACCTTACACCATGCATTCCAGTCCTGGATGATTCAGTCTGTTGCACTGGCACATTAGAGCTCCAATTCCAAAACTGGGTGTTTCATTCCGTGGTAATAATATCTTGTAGCTCCTATTCCAGTCCTGGACGTTTCAGTCTGTAGCAAAAGTACCTTAAAGCTCTGATTCCAATCCTGGATGTTTATGTCTGTGGCAAAAGTTCCAGGCAGCCCCTTAACTATTCCTGGGTGTTTCAGTCTGAATTAACAGCAACTTCCTGCCCCGATTCCAATCCTGGATGTCTCAGTCTGTAGCAAAGGAACTTTACACCTCCGATTCCATTCCATGATGTTGCAGTCTAGAGCAATACTACCTTCCAGCTCCGATTCCAGTCCTGGATGTTTCAGTCTGTAACTTCAGAACCTTACCGCTCCAATTCCAGTACTGGATGTTTCTGCCTGTAGCAACAGTACCTTACAGCTCCGATTCCAGTCCTGGATGTTTCAGTCTGTAGCAACAGTACCTTACAGCTCCGAATCCAGTCCTGGATGTTTCAGTCTGCAGCTTCAGTATCTTACAGCTCCAATTCCGCTCCTGAATGTTTCAGTCTGTAGCTTCAGTATCTTGAAGCTGCAATTCCAGTCCTGGATGTTTCAGTCTGCAGCGACAGTAAATTACAGCTCCGATTACCATCCTGAATTTTTATGTCTGTATCAGCAGTGCCTTACAGCTCTGATTTCCATCGTGGTTGATTCAGTCTGTAGCAACAGTGCCTTACATCTCTGATTCCAGTCCTGGGTGTTTCAGTCTGTAATGAAAGCACCTTACAGCTCAGATTCCATTCCTGGATGTTTCAGTCTGAAGCAACAGTGAAATGACTGTACGTTACATGTCCAATTACATCGCTGGATGTTTCAGTCTGTGTCAACAGTACCTTACAGCTCCGATTCCAGTCCTGGATATTTCAGTCTGTAGCAAAAGTACCTTACAGCTCCGATTCCAGTCCTGGATGTTTCAGTCTGTAGCTTCAGTATCCTACAGCTCCGCTTCCAGTCCTGGATGTTTCAGTCTGTAGCTTCAGTATCTTACAGCTCCGATTCCAGTCCTGGATGTTTCAGTCTGTAGCTACAGTACCGAACAGCTCCAATTCCAGTCCCAGAGGATTCAGTCTGTAGCACCAATACCATACAGCTCCAATTCCAAACCTGGGTGTTTCATTCCGTGGTAACAATATCTTACAGCTCCAATTCCATTCCTAGATATTTCAGTCTGAAGCGACAGTATCTTACAGCTCCGATTCCAGTCCTGGATGTTTCAGTCTGCAGCGACAGTACCTTACAGCTCCGATTCCAGTCCTGGATGTTTCAGTCTGCAGCTATAGTACCTTACAGCTCCAATTCCAGTCTGGGATGTTTCAGTCTGTAGCGACAGTATCTTACAGCTCCGATTCCAGTCCTGGATGTTTCAGTCTGCAGCGACAGTACCTTACAGCTCCGATTCCAGTCCTGGATGTTTCAGTCTGCAACAACAGTACCTTACAGCTCCAATTCCAGTCCTGGATGTTTCAGTCTGTACCGCCAGTACCTTACCACTTCAATTCCAGTCCAGGATGTTGCAAGTCTGTAGCAACAGTACCTTGTATCTCCTATTCCACTCCTGGATGTTTCAGTCTGTAGCTTCAGTATCTTACAGCTCTGATTCCAGTCTTGGCTGTTTCAGTCTGTAGCTTCAGTATCTTACAGCTCCGATTCCAGTCCTGGATGTTTCAGTCTGTAGCTACAGTACCGAACAGCTCCAATTCCAGTCCCAGAGGATTCAGTCTGTAGCACCAATAACATACAGCTCCAATTCCAAACCTGGGTGTTTCATTCCGTGGTAAAAATATCTTACAGCTCCAATTCCATTCCTAGATATTTCAGTCTGTAGCGACAGTATCTTACAGCTCCGATTCCAGTCCTGGATGTTTCAGTCTGCAGCGACAGTACCTTACAGCTCCGATTCCAGTCCTGGATGTTTCAGTCAGCAGCTATAGTACCTTACAGCTCCAATTCCAGTCTGGGATGTTTCAGTCTGTAGCGACAGTATCTTACAGCTCCGATTCCAGTCCTGGATGTTTCAGTCTGCAGCGACAGTACCTTACAGCTCCGATTCCAGTCCTGGATGTTTCAGTCTGCAGCGACAGTACCTTACAGCTCCGATTCCAGTCCTGGATGTTTCAGTCTGTACCGCCAGTACCTTACCACTTCAATTCCAGTCCAGGATGTTGCAGTCTGTAGCAACAGTACCTTGTAGCTCCTATTCCACTCCTGGATGTTTCAGTCTGTAGCTTCAGTATCTTACAGCTCTGATTCCAGTCTTGGATGTTTCAGTCTGTAGCTACAGTACCTTACAGCTCTGATTCCAGTCCTGGATGTTTCAGTCTGTAGCTACAGTACGTTACAGCTCCGATTCCCATCCGGGATGTTTCACTCTGTAGCTACAATACCTTACAGCTCCGATTCCAGTCCTGGATGTTTCAGTCTGTAGCAACCGTACATTACAGCTCCTATTCCAATCCTGGATGTTTCAGTCTGTAGCAACAGTACTTTACAGCTCTGATTCCAGGCCTGGATGATTCAGTCTGTAGCAACAGTACCTTAAACCACCCATTCCCGGTATGGATGTTTCAGTCTGAAGCACCGGTACCTTACAGCCCCAATTCCACACCTGCATGTTTCATTCCGTGGTAACAATATCTTATAGCTTGTATTCCAGTGCTGCATGTTTCAGTCTGCAGCAATAGTACCTTACAGCTCCGATTCCAGTCCTGGATGTTTATGTCTGTAATAACAGGGCCTTACAGCTCTAATTCCAGTCCTGGATGTTTCAGTCTTTAGCAACAGTGCCTGGCAGCCCCTTAACTATTCCTTGGTGTTTCAGTCTGCATCAACATCACCTTCCTGATCCGATTCCAGTCCTGGATATTTCAGCCTGTTGCTACAGTATATTGCCACTCCAATTCCAGTCTTGGATGTATTAGCTCGCAGCAACCATATCTTTAAGCTTTGATTCCAGTCCTAGATGTTTCAGTCTGTCACACAATATATGACAGCACCGATTTGAGTCCTGGATGTTTCAGTGTGTAATGACTGCACATTACATGTCCAATTACATTGCTGGATGTTTCAGTTTGTGTCAACAGTACCTTTCAGCTCCAATTCCAGTCCTGGGTCTTAATTCTGTAGCTTCAGTATCTTACAGCTCCGATTCCAGTCCTGAATGTTTCAGTCTGCAGCAACAGTACCTTACAGCTCCGATTCCAGTCCTGGATATTTCAGTCTGTAGCAAAAGTACCTTACAGCTCCGATTCCAGTCCTGGATATTTCAGTCTGTATCAACAGTACCTTACAGCTTTGATTCCAGTCCTTGATATTTCAGTCTGTAGCAACAGTACCTTACAGCTCCGCTTCCAGTCCGGGATGTTTCAGTCTGTAGCTTCAGTATCTTACAGCTCCGATTCCAGTCCTGAATGTTTCAGTCTGTAGCTTCAGAACCTTACAGCTCCAATTCCAGTCCTGGATGTTTCAGTCAGTAACAGCAGTACCTTACAGCTCCGATTGCAGCCCTGGATGTTTCAGTCTGTAGCTACAGTACCTTACAGCTCCGATTCCAGTCCTGGATATTTCAGTCTGCAGCTACAGTACCTTACTGCTCCGATTCCAGTCCTGGATGTTTCAGTCTGCAGCTACAGTACCTTACAGCTCCAATTCCAGTCCTGGTGTTTCAGTCTGCAGCTACAGTACCTTACAGCTCCAATTCTAGTCCTGGATGTTTCAGACTCTAAAAGCAGTACCTTAAAGCTCCGATTGCAGCCCTGGATGTTTCAGTCTGTAGCTACAGTACCTTACAGCTCCGATTCCAGTCCTGGATATTTCAGTCTGCAGCTACAGTACCTTACTGCTCCGATTCCAGTCCTGGATGTTTCAGTCTGCAGCTACAGTACCTTACAGCTCCAATTCCAGTCCTGGTGTTTCAGTCTGCAGCTACAGTACCTTAAAGCTCCAATTCCAGTCCTGGATGTTTCAGACTCTAAAAGCAGTACCTTAAAGCTCCGATTCCAGTCCTGGATGTTTCAGTCTGCAACAGTACCTTACAGCTCTGATTCCTGTCCTGGATGTTTCAGTCTGCAGCTACAGTACCTTACAGCTCCGATTCCGGTCCTGGATGTTTCAGTCTTCAGCTACAGTACCTTACAGCTCCGATTCCAGTCCTGGATGTTTCAGTCTGTAGCTACAGTACCTTACAGCTCCGATTCCAGTCCTGGATGTTTCAGTCTGTAGCTTCAGTATCTTACAGCTCCGATTCCAGTCCTGAATGTTTCAGTCTGCAGCAACAGTACCTTACAGCTCCGATTCCAGTCCTGGATATTTCAGTCTGTAGCAAAAGTACCTTACAGCTCCGATTCCAGTCCTGGATATTTCAGTCTGTATCAACAGTACCTTACAGCTTTGATTCCAGTCCTTGATATTTCAGTCTGTAGCAACAGTACCTTACAGCTCCGCTTCCAGTCCGGGATGTTTCAGTCTGTAGCTTCAGTATCTTACAGCTCCGATTCCAGTCCTGAATGTTTCAGTCTGTAGCTTCAGAACCTTACAGCTCCAATTCCAGTCCTGGATGTTTCAGTCAGTAACAGCAGTACCTTACAGCTCCGATTGCAGCCCTGGATGTTTCAGTCTGTAGCTACAGTACCTTACAGCCCCGATTCCAGTCCTGGATATTTCAGTCTGCAGCTACAGTACCTTACAGCTCCGATTCCAGTCCTGGATGTTTCAGTCTGCAGCTACAGTACCTTACAGCTCCAATTCCAGTCCTGGTGTTTCAGTCTGCAGCTACAGTACCTTACAGCTCCAATTCCAGTCCTGGATGTTTCAGACTCTATAAACAGTACCTTAAAGCTCCGATTCCAGTCCTGGATGTTTCAGTCTGCAACAGTACCTTACAGCTCTGATTCCTGTCCTGGATGTTTCAGTCTGCAGCTACAGTACCTTACAGCTCCGATTCCGGTCCTGGATGTTTCAGTCTTCAGCTACAGTACCTTACAGCTCCGATTCCAGTCCTGGATGTTTTACTCTGCAGCTACAGTACCTTACAGCTCTGATTCCAGTCCTGGATGTTTCAGTCTGCAGCAACAGTACCTTACAGCTCCGATTCCAGTCCTGGATGTTTCAGTCTGTAGCAACAGTACCTTACAGCTCCGATTCCAGTCCTGGATGTTTCAGTCAGTAACATCAGTACCTTACAGCTCCAATTGCAGCCCTGGATGTTTCAGTCTGTAGCTACAGTACCTTACAGCTCCGATTCCAGTCCTGGATATTTCAGTCTGCAGCTACAGTACCTTACAGCTCCGATTCCAGTCCTGGATGTTTCAGTCTGCAGCTACAGTACCTTACAGCTCCAATTCCAGTCCTGGATGTTTCAGTCTGCAGCTACAGTACCTTACAGCTCCAATTCCAGTCCTGGATGTTTCAGACTCTATAAACAGTACCTCACAGCTCCGATTCCAGTCCTGGATGTTTCAGTCTGCAACAGTACCTTACAGCTCTGATTCCTGTCCTGGATGTTTCAGTCTGCAGCTACAGTACCTTACAGCTCCGATTCCGGCCCTGGATGTTTCAGTCTTCAGCTACAGTACCTTACAGCTCCGATTCCAGTCCTGGATGTTTCAGCCAGCAGCTACAGTACCTTACAGCTCCGATTCCAGTCCTGGATGTTTCAGTCTGCAGCAACAGTACCTTACAGCTCCAATTCCAAACTTGGGTGTTTTATTCCAGGGTAACAATATCTTTCAGCTCCGTGTCCAGTCCTGAATGTTTCAGTCTGTAGCAACTGTACCTTACAGCTCCAATTCCATCCTGGATATTTCAGTCTGTAGCTTCAGTATCTTACAGCTCCGATTCCAGTCCTGGATATTTCAGTCTGTAGCTTCAGTACCTTACAGCTCCAATTCTATCCTGGATATTTCAGTCTGCAGCTACAGTACCTTACAGCTCCGATTCCAGTCCTGGATGTTTCAGTCAGTAACATCAGTACCTTACAGCTCCAATTGCAGCCCTGGATGTTTCAGTCTGCAGCAACAGTACCTTACAGCTCCGATTCCAGTCCTGAATGTTTCTTTCTGTAGCTTCAGAACCTTACAGCTCCGATTCCAGTCCTGGATGTTTCAGTCTGTAGCTTCAGTACCTTACAGCTCCGATTCTATCCTGGATATTTCAGTCTGCAGCAACAATACCTTACAGCTCTGATTCCACTCCTGGATGTTTCAGTCTGCAGCAACAGTACCTTACAGCTCCGATTCCTGTCCTGGATGTTTCAGTCTGTAGCAACAGTACCTTCCAGCTCCAATTCCAGTCCTGGATGTTTCCATCTGCAGCAACTGTACCTTACAGCTCCGATTCCAGTCCTGGATGTTTCAGTCTGTAGCAACAGTACCTTACAGCTCCAATTCCAGTCCTGGATGTTTCCATCTGCAGCAACAGTACCTTACAGCTCCGATTCCTGTCCTGGATGTTTCAGTCTGCAGCAACAGTACCTTACAGCTCCGATTCCAGTCCTGAATGTTTCAGTCTGCAGCTACAGTACCTTACAGCTCCGATTCCAGTCCTGGATGTTTCAGTCTGCAGCTACAGTACCTTCCAGCTCCGATTCCAGTCCTGGATATTTCAGTCTGCAGCAACAGTACCTTACAGCTCCGATTCCAGTCCTGGATGTTTCAGTCAGCAGCAACAGTACCTTACAGCTCCGATTCCAGTCCTGGATGTTTCAGTCTGTAGCAACAGTACCTTATAGCTCTGATTCCAGTCCTAGATGTTTCAGTCTGCAGCAACAGTACCTTACAGCTCCGATTCCAGTCCTGGATGTTTCAGTCTGTAGCAACAGTACCTTACAGCTCCAATTCCAATCCTGGATGTTTCCATCTGCAGCAACAGTACCTTACAGCTCCGATTCCAGTCCTGAATGTTTCAATCTGTAGCAACAGTACCTTACAGCTCCGATTCCAGTCCTGGATGTTTCAGTCTGCAGCAACAGTATCTTACAGCTCTGATTCCAGTCCTGGATGTTTCAGTCTGTAGCAACAGTACCTTACAGCTCCGATTCCAGTCCTGAATGTTTCAATCTGTAGCAACAGTACCTTACAGCTCTGATTCCAGTCCTGGATGTTTCAGTCTGTAGCAACAGTACCTTACAGCTCCGATTCCAGTCCTGGATGTTTCAGTCTGTAGCAACAGTACCTTACAGCTCCGATTCCAGTCCTGGATGTTTCAATCTGTAGCAACAGTACCTTACAGCTCCAATTCCAGTCCTGGATGTTTCCATCTGCAGCAACAGTACCTTACAGCTCCGATTCCAGTCCTGGATGTTTCAGTCTGTAGCAACAGTACCTTACAGCTCCGATTCCAGTCCTGGATGTTTCAGTCTGTAGCAACAGTACCTTACAGCTCCGATTCCAGTCCTGGATATTTCAGTCTGTAGCTTCAGTTTCTTACAGCTCCGATTCCAGTCCAGCGTGATTTAGTCTGTATCAACAGCACCTTCCTGCTCCAATTCCAGCCCTGGATGTCTCAGTCTGTACCAAGGGAACATTACAGCTCCAATTCCAAACTTGGGTGTTTTATTCCATGGTAACAATATCTTTCAGCTCCGATTCCAGTCCTATATATTTCAGTCTGTATCAACAATACCTTACAGCCTCAAATCCAGTCCTTGATGTTTTAATCTTTAGCAACAGTACCTTACACCAACTATTCGAGTTTTGGATGTTTCTGTCTGTAGCACCGGTACCTTACAGCTCCAAATCCAGTCCTGGATATTTCAGTTTGTAGCATTGATATCTTACAGCTCCAAATCCAGTCCTGAATGTTTCAGCCTGTAGCTACAGTACCTTACAGGACCTATTCCAGTCCTGGATGTTTCAGTCTTTAGCAACAGTGCCTGGCAGCCCCTTAACCATTCCTGGGTGTTTCAGTCTGAATCAACAGCAACTTCCTGCTCCGATTCCAGACCTGGATGTTTCAATCTGTAGCTTCAGAAATTGACAGCTCCAGTTCCAGTGCTGGATGTTTCAATCTGTAGCTTCAGAACCTCACAGCTCCGATTCCAGTCCTGAATGTTTCTTTCTGTAGCTTCAGTATTTTACAGCTCCGATTCCAGGCCTGGATGTTTCAGTCTGTAGCTTCAGTATCTTACAGCTCCGATTCCAGTCCAGCGTCTTTTAGTCTGTATCAACAGCACCTTCCTGCTCCAATTCCAGCCCTGGATGTCTCAGTCTGTAGCAAGGGAACATTACAGCTCCAAATGCATTCCAGGAAGTTTCAGTCTAGAGCAACAGTGTATTAAAAACACCTATTGCAGTCCTGGATATTTCAGCCTGTTGCTGCAGTATATTGCCGCTCCGATTCCAGGCCTGGATGTTTTAGTTTGTAGCAACAATATCTTAGAGCTTAGATTCCTGTCCTGGATGTTTCAGTCTGTCACGCAGTATATGACAGCACCGATTTGAGTCCTGGATGTTTCAGTGTGTAATGACTGTACATTACATGTTCAATTACATTGCTGGATGTTTCAGTCTGTCTCAACAGTACCTTACAGCTCCGATTCCAGTCCTGGGTCTTAATTCTGTAGCTTCAGTATCTTACAGCTCCGATTCCAGTCCTGAATGTTTCAGCCTATAGCAACAGTACCTCACAGCTACGATTCCAGTCTTGGATGTTTCAGTCTGTGGCAACAGTACCTTACAGATTCGATTCCAGTCCAGGGTGTTTCAGTCTGTATCAGCAGCACTTTCCTACTCTGATTCCAGCCCTGAATGTCTCAATCTGTAGCAAAGGAACATTATAGCTCCAATTGCATTCCAGGAAGTTTCTGTCTCAAGTAACAGTGTATTACAACACCAATTCCAGTCCTGGATATTGCAGCCTCTTGCTACATTATATTGCCGCTCCAATTCCAGTCTTGGATGATTCAGTTTGTAGCAACAATATCTTTGAGCTTTGATTTCAGTATGGATGTTTCAGTCTGTCACACAGTATATGAAAGCACTGATTTGAGTCCGGGATGTTTCAGTGTGTAATGACAGTATGTTACATGTCCAATTACATTGCTGGATGTTGCAGTCTGTAGCAACAGTACCTTACAGCTCCGATTCCAGTCCTGGATGTTTCAGTCTGTAGCAACAGTACCTTACAGCTCCGATTCCAGTCCTGGATGTTTCAGTCTGTAGCAACAGTACCTTACAGCTCCGATTCCAGTCCTGGATATTTCAGTCTGTAGCTTCAGTATCTTACAGCTTCGATTCCAGTCCAGCGTGATTTAGTCTGTATCAACAGCACCTTCCTGCTCCAATTCCAGCCCTGGATGTCTCAGTCTGTACCAAGGGAACATTACAGCTCCAATTCCAAACTTGGGTGTTTTATTCCATGGTAACAATATCTTTCAGCTCCGATTCCAGTCCTATATATTTCAGTCTGTATCAACAATACCTTACAGCCTCAAATCCAGTCCTTGATGTTTTAATCTTTAGCAACAGTACCTTACACCAACTATTCGAGTTTTGGATGTTTCTGTCTGTAGCACCGGTACCTTACAGCTCCAAATCCAGTCCTGGATATTTCAGTTTGTAGCATTGATATCTTACAGCTCCAAATCCAGTCCTGAATGTTTCAGCCTGTAGCTACAGTACCTTACAGGACCTATTCCAGTCCTGGATGTTTCAGTCTTTAGCAACAGTGCCTGGCAGCCCCTTAACCATTCCTGGGTGTTTCAGTCTGAATCAACAGCAACTTCCTGCTCCGATTCCAGTCCTGGATGTTTCAATCTGTAGCTTCAGTATCTTACAGCTCCGATTCCAGTCCAGCGTCTTTTAGTCTGTATCAACAGCACCTTCCTGCTCCAATTCCAGCCCTGGATGTCTCAGTCTGTAGCAAGGGAACATTACAGCTCCAAATGCATTCCAGGAAGTTTCAGTCTAGAGCAACAGTGTATTAAAAACACCTATTGCAGTCCTGGATATTTCAGCCTGATGCTGCAGTATATTGCCGCTCTGATTCCAGTCTTGGATGTTTTAGTTTGTAGCAACAATATCTTAGAGCTTAGATTCCTGTCCTGGATGTTTCAGTCTGTCACGCAGTATATGACAGCACCGATTTGAGTCCTGGATGTTTCAGTGTGTAATGACTGCACATTACATGTCCAATTACATTGCTGGATGTTTCAGTTTGTGTCAACAGTACCTTTCAGCTCCAATTCCAGTCCTGGGTCTTAATTCTGTAGCTTCAGTATCTTACAGCTCCGATTCCAGTCCTGAATGTTTCAGTCTGCAGCAACAGTACCTTACAGCTCCGATTCCAGTCCTGGATATTTCAGTCTGTAGCAAAAGTACCTTACAGCTCCGATTCCAGTCCTGGATATTTCAGTCTGTATCAACAGTACCATACAGCTTTGATTCCAGTCCTTGATATTTCAGTCTGTAGCAACAGTACCTTACAGCTCCGCTTCCAGTCCGGGATGTTTCAGTCTGTAGCTTCAGTATCTTACAGCTCCGATTCCAGTCCTGAATGTTTCAGTCTGTAGCTTCAGAACCTTACAGCTCCAATTCCAGTCCTGGATGTTTCAGTCAGTAACAGCAGTACCTTACAGCTCCGATTGCAGCCCTGGATGTTTCAGTCTGTAGCTACAGTACCTTACAGCTCCGATTCCAGTCCTGGATATTTCAGTCTGAAGCTACAGTACCTTACAGCTCCGATTCCAGTCCTGGATGTTTCAGTCTGCAGCTACAGTACCTTACAGCTCCAATTCCAGTCCTGGTGTTTCAGTCTGCAGCTACAGTACCTTACAGCTCCAATTCAAGTCCTGGATGTTTCAGACTCTATAAACAGTACCTTAAAGCTCCGATTCCAGTCCTGGATGTTTCAGTCTGCAACAGTACCTTACAGCTCTGATTCCTGTCCTGGATGTTTCAGTCTGCAGCTACAGTACCTTACAGCTCCGATTCCGGTCCTGGATGTTTCAGTCTTCAGCTACAGTACCTTACAGCTCCGATTCCAGTCCTGGATGTTTTACTCTGCAGCTAGAGTACCTTACAGCTCTGATTCCAGTCCTGGATGTTTCAGTCTGCAGCAACAGTACCTTACAGCTCCGATTCCAGTCCTGGATGTTTCAGTCTGTAGCAACTGTACCTTACAGCTCCGATTCCAGTCCTGGATGTTTCAGTCAGTAACAGCAGTACCTTACAGCTCCAATTGCAGCCCAGGATGTTTCCGTCTGTAGCTACAGTACCTTACAGCTCCGATTCCAGTCCTGGATATTTCAGTCTGCAGCTACAGTACCTTACAGCTCCGATTCCAGTCCTGGATGTTTCAGTCTGCAGCTACAGTACCTTACAGCTCCAATTCCAGTCCTGGTGTTTCAGTCTGCAGCTACAGTACCTTACAGCTCCAATTCCAGTCCTGGATGTTTCAGACTCTATAAACAGTACCTCACAGCTCCGATTCCAGTCCTGGATGTTTCAGTCTGCAACAGTACCTTACAGCTCTGATTCCTGTCCTGGATGTTTCAGTCTGCAGCTACAGTACCTTACAGCTCCGATTCTATCCTGGATGTTTCAGTCTGCAGCTACAGTACCTTACAGCTCCAATTCCAGTCCTGGATGTTTCCATCTGCAGCAACAGTACCTTACAGCTCCGATTCCTGTCCTGGATGTTTCAGTCTGCAGCAACAGTACCTTACAGCTCCGATTCCAGTCCTGAATGTTTCAGTCTGCAGCTACAGTACCTTACAGCTCCGATTCCAGTCCTGGATGTTTCAGTCTGCAGCTACAGTACCTTCCAGCTCCGATTCCAGTCCTGGATATTTCAGTCTGCAGCAACAGTACCTTACAGCTCCGATTCCAGTCCTGGATGTTTCAGTCTGTAGCAACAGTACCTTATAGCACTGATTCCAGTCCTAGATGTTTCAGTCTGCAGCAACAGTACCTTACAGCTCCGATTCCAGTCCTGGATGTTTCAGTCTGTAGCAACAGTACCTTACAGCTCCAATTCCAGTCCTGGATGTTTCCATCTGCAGCAACAGTACCTTACAGCTCCGATTCCTGTCCTGAATGTTTCAATCTGTAGCAACAGTACCTTACAGCTCCGATTCCAGTCCTGGATGTTTCAGTCTGTAGCAACAGTACCTTACAGATCCGATTCCAGTCCTGAATGTTTCAATCTGTAGCAACAGTACCTTACAGCTCTGATTCCAGTCCTGGATGTTTCAGTCTGTAGCAACAGTACCTTACAGCTCCGATTCCAGTCCTGGATGTTTCAGTCTGTAGCAACAGTACCTTACAGCTCCGATTCCAGTCCTGGATGTTTCAGTCTGTAGCAACAGTACCTTACAGCTCCAATTCCAGTCCTGGATGTTTCCATCTGCAGCAACAGTACCTTACAGCTCCGATTCCAGTCCTGGATGTTTCAGTCTGTAGCAACAGTACCTTACAGCTCCGATTCCAGTCCTGGATGTTTCAGTCTGTAGCAACAGTACCTTACAGCTCCGATTCCAGTCCTGGATATTTCAGTCTGTAGCTTCAGTTTCTTACAGCTCCGATTCCAGTCCAGCGTGATTTAGTCTGTATCAACAGCACCTTCCTGCTCCAATTCCAGCCCTGGATGTCTCAGTCTGTACCAAGGGAACATTACAGCTCCAATTCCAAACTTGGGTGTTTTATTCCATGGTAACAATATCTTTCAGCTCCTATTCCAGTCCTATATATTTCAGTCTGTATCAACAATACCTTACAGCCTCAAATCCAGTCCTTGATGTTTTAATCTTTAGCAACAGTACCTTACACCAACTATTCGAGTTTTGGATGTTTCTGTCTGTAGCACCGGTACCTTACAGCTCCAAATCCAGTCCTGGATATTTCAGTTTGTAGCATTGATATCTTACAGCTCCAAATCCAGTCCTGAATGTTTCAGCCTGTAGCTACAGTACCTTACAGGACCTATTCCAGTCCTGGATGTTTCAGTCTTTAGCAACAGTGCCTGGCAGCCCCTTAACCATTCCTGGGTGTTTCAGTCTGAATCAACAGCAACTTCCTGCTCCGATTCCAGACCTGGATGTTTCAATCTGTAGCTTCAGAAATTGACAGCTCCAGTTCCAGTGCTGGATGTTTCAATCTGTAGCTTCAGAACCTTACAGCTCCGATTCCAGTCCTGAATGTTTCTTTCTGTAGCTTCAGAACCTCACAGCTCCAATTCCAGCCCTGGATGTTTCAGTCTGTAGCTTCAGAACCTTACAGCTCCAATTCCAGCCCTGGATGTTTCAGTCTGTAGCTTCAGTATTTTACAGCTCCGATTCCAGGCCTGGATGTTTCAGTCTGTAGCTTCAGTATCTTACAGCTCCGATTCCAGTCCAGCGTCTTTTAGTCTGTATCAACAGCACCTTCCTGCTCCAATTCCAGCCCTGGATGTCTCAGTCTGTAGCAAGGGAACATTACAGCTCCAAATGCATTCCAGGAAGTTTCAGTCTAGAGCAACAGTGTATTAAAAACACCTATTGCAGTCCTGGATATTTCAGCCTGTTGCTGCAGTATATTGCCGCTCTGATTCCAGTCTTGGATGTTTTAGTTTGTAGCAACAATATCTTAGAGCTTAGATTCCTGTCCTGGATGTTTCAGTCTGTCACGCAGTATATGACAGCACCGATTTGAGTCCTGGATGTTTCAGTGTGTAATGACTGTACATTACATGTTCAATTACATTGCTGGATGTTTCAGTCTGTCTCAACAGTACCTTACAGCTCCGATTCCAGTCCTGGGTCTTAATTCTGTAGCTTCAGTATCTTACAGCTCCGATTCCAGTCCTGAATGTTTCAGCCTATAGCAACAGTACCTCACAGCTACGATTCCAGTCTTGGATGTTTCAGTCTGTGGCAACAGTACCTTACAGATTCGATTCCAGTCCAGGGTGTTTCAGTCTGTATCAGCAGCACTTTCCTACTCTGATTCCAGCCCTGAATGTCTCAATCTGTAGCAAAGGAACATTATAGCTCCAATTGCATTCCAGGAAGTTTCTGTCTCAAGTAACAGTGTATTACAACACCAATTCCAGTCCTGGATATTGCAGCCTCTTGCTACATTATATTGCCGCTCCAATTCCAGTCTTGGATGATTCAGTTTGTAGCAACAATATCTTTGAGCTTTGATTTCAGTATGGATGTTTCAGTCTGTCACACAGTATATGGAAGCACTGATTTGAGTCCGGGATGTTTCAGTGTGTAATGACAGTATGTTACATGTCCAATTACATTGCTGGATGTTGCAGTCTGTAGCAACAGTACCTTACAGCTCCGATTCCAGTCCTGGATGTTTCAGTCTGTAGCAACAGTACCTTACAGCTCCGATTCCAGTCCTGGATGTTTCAGTCTGTAGCAACAGTACCTTACAGCTCCGATTCCAGTCCTGGATATTTCAGTCTGTAGCTTCAGTATCTTACAGCTTCGATTCCAGTCCAGCGTGATTTAGTCTGTATCAACAGCACCTTCCTGCTCCAATTCCAGCCCTGGATGTCTCAGTCTGTACCAAGGGAACATTACAGCTCCAATTCCAAACTTGGGTGTTTTATTCCATGGTAACAATATCTTTCAGCTCCGATTCCAGTCCTATATATTTCAGTCTGTATCAACAATACCTTACAGCCTCAAATCCAGTCCTTGATGTTTTAATCTTTAGCAACAGTACCTTACACCAACTATTCGAGTTTTGGATGTTTCTGTCTGTAGCACCGGTACCTTACAGCTCCAAATCCAGTCCTGGATATTTCAGTTTGTAGCATTGATATCTTACAGCTCCAAATCCAGTCCTGAATGTTTCAGCCTGTAGCTACAGTACCTTACAGGACCTATTCCAGTCCTGGATGTTTCAGTCTTTAGCAACAGTGCCTGGCAGCCCCTTAACCATTCCTGGGTGTTTCAGTCTGAATCAACAGCAACTTCCTGCTCCGATTCCAGACCTGGATGTTTCAATCTGTAGCTTCAGAAATTGACAGCTCCAGTTCCAGTGCTGGATGTTTCAATCTGTAGCTTCAGAACCTCACAGCTCCGATTCCAGGCCTGGATATTTCAGTCTGTAGCTTCAGTATCTTACAGCTCCGATTCCAGGCCTGGATGTTTCAGTCTGTAGCTTCAGAACCTTACAGCTCCAATTCCAGCCCTGGATGTTTCAGTCTGTAGCTTCAGAACCTTACAGCTCCAATTCCAGCCCTGGATGTTTCAGTCTGTAGCTTCAGTATTTTACAGCTCCGATTCCAGTCCTGGATATTTCAGTCTGTAGCTTCAGTATCTTACAGCTCCGATTCCAGTCCAGCGTCTTTTAGTCTGTATCAACAGCACCTTCCTGCTCCAATTCCAGCCCTGGATGTCTCAGTCTGTAGCAAGGGAACATTACAGCTCCAAATGCATTCCAGGAAGTTTCAGTCTAGAGCAACAGTGTATTAAAAACACCTATTGCAGTCCTGGATATTTCAGCCTGTTGCTGCAGTATATTGCCGCTCTGATTCCAGTCTTGGATGTTTTAGTTTGTAGCAACAATATCTTAGAGCTTAGATTCCTGTCCTGGATGTTTCAGTCTGTCACGCAGTATATGACAGCACCGATTTGAGTCCTGGATGTTTCAGTGTGTAATGACTGTACATTACATGTTCAATTACATTGCTGGATGTTTCAGTCTGTCTCAACAGTACCTTACAGCTCCGATTCCAGTCCTGGGTCTTAATTCTGTAGCTTCAGTATCTTACAGCTCCGATTCCAGTCCTGAATGTTTCAGCCTATAGCAACAGTACCTCACAGCTACGATTCCAGTCTTGGATGTTTCAGTCTGTGGCAACAGTACCTTACAGATTCGATTCCAGTCCAGGGTGTTTCAGTCTGTATCAGCAGCACTTTCCTACTCTGATTCCAGCCCTGAATGTCTCAATCTGTAGCATAGGAACATTATAGCTCCAATTGCATTCCAGGAAGTTTCTGTCTCGAGTAACAGTGTATTACAACACCAATTCCAGTCCTGGATATTGCAGCCTCTTGCTACAGTATATTGCCGCTCCAATTCCAGTCTTGGATGATTCAGTTTGTAGCAACAATATCTTTGAGCTTTGATTTCAGTGTGGATGTTTCAGTCTGTCACACAGTATATGAAAGCACTGATTTGAGTCCGAGATGTTTCAGTGTGTGATGACAGTACGTTACATGTCCAATTACATTGCTGGATGTTTCAGTCTGTGTCAACAGTATCTTACAGCTCCGATTCCAGTCCTGAATGTTTCAGCTTATAGCAACAGTACCTCACAGCTACGATTCCAGTCTTGGATGTTTCAGTCTGTGGCAACAGTACCTTTCAGCTCTGATTCCGGTCCTTCGTGTTTCAGTCTGTAGCAACAATATCTTACAGCTCCAATTCCAGTACTGGATGTTTCAGTCTGTAGTAACTGTATCTTACAGCTCCAATTCCAGTCCTGGGTGTTTCAGTCTGTACCAACAGCACCTTCCCGCTCCGATTCCAGTCCTGACTGTTTCAGTCTGTAGCAAAGGAACATTTCAGCTCTGATTCCATTCCATGATGTTTGTCAAGAGTGACTGTACCTTACAGTTCCGATTCCAGTCCAGGATATTTCCGTCCGTAGCAACAGTACCTTAAATCTTCGATTCCAGTCCTGGATGTTTCAGGCTGTGGCAACAGTCCCTTACCGCTCTGATACCAGTCCTGGATATTTCTGTCTGTAGCAACAGTACCTTACAGCTCCGATTCCAGTCCTGGATGTTTCAGTCTGTAGCAACAATACCTTTCAGCTCTGATTCCAGTCCTTCATGTTTCAGTCTGTAGCTTCAGTATCTTACAGCTCTGATTCCAGCCCTGGATGTCTCAGTCTGTAGCAAAGGAACATTACACCTCCGATTCCATTCCATGATGTTTCAGTCTGTGGCAATAGTCCCTTACCGCTCTGATTCCAGTCCTGGATGTTTTCGTACTTAGCAACAGTACCTTGCAGCATTTTAAAAAATCCATTCATGGGATGTGGGATTCACTGACTGGGTCAGCATTTATTGCCCATCCCTAGCTGCCCTTAAGAACATAAGTACATCAGAATTAGGAGCAGGAGTGGGCAATTGAGTCCCTCGAGGATGCTCCGCCATTCATTACGATCATGGCTGGTCTCATTTTGCCCTCACCTCCAATTTCCCATCCTCTCCCCATAAGATTTCAACCGGCTACCGATTAAAAATCTGTCTATCTCCTCCTTAAATTTATTCATCATCCCTGCATCCACTACACTCAGAGGTAGTGAATTCCACAAATTCACGACCCTTTGAGATGTTGGTGGTGAGCTGCCTTCTTGAGCCACTACAGTCTATGTGGTGTAGGTACACCCACAGTGCTGTTAGGGAGGGAGTTCCAGGATTTTGACCCAGCAACAGTGAAGGACGGCGATATATTTCCAAGTCAGGATGGTGAGTGACTTGGAGTGGAACTTACAAACTGCTGCCCTTGTCCTTCTCTGTGGTAGTGGTCCTGTGTTTGGAAGGTGCTGTCGAAGAAGCCTTTGTGAGTTCCTGCAGTGCACCTTGTAGATGGTACATCCTGCTGTTATTGTGCATCGATGGTGGAGGGAGTGAATATTTGTGGATGTGGTGCCAATCAAGCGGGGCTGCTTTGTCCCAGACGGTGTCCAGCTTCCTGAGTGTTGTAGGAGCTGTACTCACCCAGGCAAGCAGAGAGCATTCCATCACACTCCTGACTTGTGGCTTGTAGAAGGTGGACAGTCTTTGGGGAGTCAGGAGGTGAGTTACTCACCATCTGATTCTTAGTGTCTGACCTGCTTTTGTAGCCACAGTATTTATCTTGCTTGTCTAGTTCAGTTTCTGGTCAATGGTGACTCCCAGGAAATTAATAGCAGGGGATTTAGTGATAGCAATGCCATTGAACATCAAGGGGTGATGCCTGGATTCTCTCTCATTGGAGATGGTCATTGCCTGACACTTGTGTGCTGGGAATGTTACTTGCCACTTGTCAGCCCAAGCCTAGATATTGTCCAGACCTTGCTGCATTTGGACATGGACTGCTTCAGTATCTGAGGAGTTGTGAATGGTGCTGAACATTGTGCAATCATCAGCGACATCCCCACTTCTGACCTTATGATGGAAGGAAGGTCATTGATGAAGCAGCTGAAGATGGTTGGGCCGAGGACACTACCCTGAGGAACTCCTGCAGTGATGTCCTGGAGCTGAGGTGACTGACCTCCAACAACCACAACCATCTTCCTTTGTGCTAGGTATGACTCTATCCAGCGGAGAGTTTTCCCCCTGATTCCCATTGACTCCAGTTTTGCTAGGGCTCCTTGATGCCACACTCGGCCAAATGCTGCCTTGATGTCAAGGGCAGTCACTCTCACCTCACCTCGGGAGTTCAGCTCTTTTGTCCGTGTTTGAACCAAGGCTATAATGAGGTCAGGAGCTGAGTGGTCCTGGTGGAACCAAAACTGGGCGTCAGTGAGCAGGTTATTGTTAAGCAAGTGCCGCTTGATAGCACTGTTGATGACCCCTTCCATTACTTTACTGATGATGGAGAGTAGACTGATGGGGCGGTAATTGATGGGGTTGGATGTGTCCTGTTTTTTGTGTGCAGGACACAACTGGGCAATTTTCCACATAGCCGGGTAGATGCCAGTGTTGTAGCTGTACTGGAACAGCTTGGCTAGGTGTGCAAAATGTTCTGGAGCACATGTCTTCAGTACTGTGGCTGGAATATTGTCAGGGCCCATAGCCTTTGCACTATCCAGTGTCTTCAGCTGTTTCTTGATATCATGTGGAGTGAATCGAATTAGCTGAAGACTGGCATCTGTGATGCTGGGGACCTCCGGAGGAGGCTGAGATGGATCATCCATTCAGCACCCGTGACTGAAGATTGCATTAATTGCTTCAGCCTTATCTTTTACACTGCTGTGCTGGGCTCCCCCATCATTGAGGATGGGGATATTTGTGGAGCCTCCTCCTCCAGTGAGTTGTTTAATTGGCCACCACCATTCACACCTGGATGTGGCAGGACTGCAGAGCTTAGATCTGATCTGTTGGTTGTGGGATCGCTTAGCTCTGTCTAACACTTGCTGCTTATGCTGTTTGGCATGCAAGTAGTCCTGTGTTATAGCTTCACCAGGTTGACACCTCATTTTTAGATATGCCTGCTGCTGCTCCTGGCATGTCCTCCTGCACTCTTCATTGAACTAGGGTTGATCCCCTGACTTGATGGGAATGGTAGAGTGGGGGATATGCTGGGCTATGAGGTTACAGATTGTGTTTGAGTACAATTCTGCTGCTGCTGATGGCCCACAGCGCCTCATGGATGCCCAGACTTGAGTTGTTAGATCTGTTTGAAATCTATCCCATTCAGCACAGTGGTAGTGCCACACAACACAATGGAGGGTATCCTCAATGTGAAGGTGGGACTTTGTCTCCACAATGACTGTGTGGTGGTCACTCCTACTGACACTGTCATGGACAGATACATCTGCAGCAGGCAGGTTGGTGAGGATGGGGTCAAGTATGTTTTTCCATCTTGTTGGTTCCCTCACCACCTGTCACAGACCCAGTCTAGCAGCTATGTCCTTTGGGGTTTTGTCTGCTCGGTCAGTAGTGATGCTACCGAGCCACTCTTGGTGATGGACATTGAAGTCCCCCCACTGTCGTAGTGGCCTTGTTGCCTATTTGTAACAGAGTTGATCTTCCGATAACTTTCTTAATGGAAACATTAGGTTTATATTCAAGCGAAATACTGCGGATGCTGGAAATCTGAAACAACAACAAAAAATACTGGAAAAACTCAGCAGGTCTGACAGCACCTGTGGAGAGAAAGAAAGAGTTAACATTTTGAGTCCGTATGACTCTCCTTCAGAACTAAATAGAAGTAGAAATGGGGTGAAATATATACTGTTTAAGGAGGTGGGGCAGGTGGAGCTGGATTGAAGGCCAGCGATAGGTGGAGACAATGGAGAGATTGCAAAACATGTCATAAACAAAAGGTGGAAGGGGTGTTGATGGTGGTGATACTGGCTAAAGGAGGTGTTAACGGTGACATTTAGGGCAGAGTTTTACAGCCCTGTTTCGGAGGGGGCATAGCTGTAAAATGCGGGGGAGGGGGGCATTATAAACCCCATTGTCATCAGCAGGAATGTAAAATCCCGCTGCTGTAAAATTCTGCACATAGAGTAGAAAGCAGTATGAGCAAGTAACAGACAGCCCTCGTGGGGCCGGGGCGGTGGGAGCGGATGGGGTGGGAGAAACTATCAAAATGGGCTAAAAGACAGGGGTAAAGCAAGGAATGGAAATATTTTTTTTAAAATAATAACACAAATAAGTCAGAAAAATATATATATATATAAAATAAAAATTAAGTACTTGATAAAAGGGGATTGGAAAGGGGGTGGGATTGGAGGAGAGAGTTCATGGTCTGAAATTGTTGAACTCAATATTCAGTCCAGAAGGCTGTAAAGTGCCTAGTCGGAAGATGAGGTGTTGTTCCTCCAGTTTGCGCTGGGCTTCACTGGAACAATGCAGCAAGCCAAGGACAGACATGTGGGCAAGAGAGCAGGGTGGAGTGTTAAAATGGCAAGCCACAGGGAGGTCTGGGTCATTCTTGCGGACAGACCGCAGGTGTTCTGCAAAGCGGTCGCCCAGTTTACGTTTGGTCTCTCCAATGTAGAGGAGACCACATTGGGAGCAGTGAATGCAGTAGACTAAGTTGGGGGAAGTGCAAGTGAAATGCTGCTTCACTTGAAAGGAGTGTTTGGGCCCTTGGACGGTGAGGAGAGGGGAAGTGAAGGGGCAGGTGTTGCATCTTCGGCGGTTGCATGGGAAGGTGCCGTGGGAGGGGGTTGAGGTGTAGGAGGTAATGGAGGAGTGGACCAGGGTGTCCCAGAGGGAATGATCTCTGCGGAATTCCGCCGGGGGGTTGAAGGGAAGATGTGTTTGGTGGTGGCATCATGGAGTTGGTGGGAATGGCAGAGGATGATCCTTTGAATGAGGAGCTTCCATGCCTTCCGCCGCCTCTGTCTCCGTGCTCACTTCTTTGGGCAGGAATCCTCCCCCCATCCAACTGATTCTTTCTCCCAGCTCCAGTGTTCTCCCTGCACCTGGACCCCTCCCTCTGGCCTCTTACCTGCTCTTGTTGTTTCCATTGAAAACTGTCGGCACGACATAGAGTCATAGAGTCATCCAGCCTACAACACAGAAAAAGGCCCTTCGGCCCATCGAGTCTGCATCGAGTCAAACAAGTACCTAACTATTCGAATCCCATTGTCCAGCACTAGGCCCACAGCCTTGTATGCCATGGCATTGCAGGTACACATCCAAATACTTCTTAAATGTTATAAGGTTTTCTGCCTCTACCACCCTTTCAGGCAGTGAGTTCCAGATTCCCACCACCCTCTGGGTGAAAAATTCTTCCTCACATCCCCTCTAAACCTCCTGCCCCTCACCTTAAATCTATGCCCCTTGGATTTTGATCCCTCCACCAAGGGGAAAAGTTCCTTCCTGTCTACCCTATCTATACCCCTCATAATCTTATACACCTCTATCATGTCCCCCTTCAATCTCCTCTGCTCCAGGCAAAATAACCCCCGTCTATCCAATCTCTCCTCATAACTAAAACTCTCCAGCCCAGGCAACATCCTGGTAAATCTCCTCTGCTCTCTCTCTAGAGCAATCACATCCTTCCCATAATGTGGATTCCAGATCTGCACACAATATTCTAGCTGTGGCCTAACCAGTGTTTTATACAGTTCCAGCATAACCTCCCTGCTCTTATATTCTATGCCTCGGCTAATAAAGGCAAGTATCCCATATGCCTTCTTAACCACCTTATCTACCTGTCCAATGGCCTTAAGGGACTGGTGGACATGCACACCAAGGTCCCTCTGATCCTCAGTACTTTCAGGGATCTCAGGGTCCTACCATTCATCATGTATTCCCATACCTTGATTGTCCTGCCCAAGTGCATCACCTCACACTTATCCGGACTAAATTCCATTTGCCACTGATCAGCCCATCTGAACAGCCATAAGACAATAAGACCATAAGACATAGAAGCAGAAATTAGGCCAATCGGCCCATTGAGTCTGTTCCGCCATTCAATCATGGCTGATACATTTTTCAACCCCATTCTCCCGCCTTCTCCCTGTATCCGTTGATCCTCTTACCAATCAAGAACCTATCTAGCTCGGTCTTAAATACACTCAATGACCTGGCCTCCACAGCCTTCTGTGGCAATGAATTCCATAGATTCACCACTCTCTGGCTAAAGAAGTTTCTCCTCATCTCTGTTCTATAAGGTCTTCCCTTTACTCTGAGGCTGTGCCCTCGGGTCCTATTCTCTCCTACTAATGGAAACATCTTCCCCACGTCCACTCTATCCAGGCCTTTCAGTATTCTGTAAGTTTCAATCAGATCCCCCCTCATCTTTCTAAATTCCATCGAGTATAGACCCAGAGTCCTCAAACGTTCCTCATATGTTAAGCCTTTCATTCCTGGGATCATTCTCGTGAACCTCCTCTGGACCCTCTCCAGGGCTAGCACATCCTTCCTGAGATACGGGGCCCAAAATTGCTCACAATATTCTAAATGTGGTCTGACCAGAGCCTTATAAAGCCTCAGCAGCACATCCCTGCTTTTATATTCTAGTCCTCTCGAAATAAATGCCAACATTGCGTTTGCCTTCCTAACTACCCACTCAACCTGCAAGTTAACATTAAGAGAATCCTGGACTAGGACTCCCAAGTCCCTTTGCACTCCAGATTTCTGAATTCTCTCCCCATTTAGAAAATAGTCTATGCCTCTGTTCTTCCTACCAAAGTGCATGACCTCACACTTCCCCATGTTGTATTCCATCTGCCACTTCTTTGCCCATTCTCCTAACTTGTCCAAATCCTTCTGCAGCCTCCCCACCTCCTCAATACTACCTGTCCCTCCACCTATCTTTGTATCATCTGCAAACTTAGCCAGGATGCCCTCAGTTCCTTCATCTAGATCATTAATGTATAAAGTGAAAAGTTGTGGTCCCAACACTGACCCCTGCGGAACTCCACTAGTCACCGGCCGCCATCCTGAGAAGGATCCCCTTATCCCCATTCTCTGCCTCCTGCCAGACAGCCAATCTTCTAACCATGCTAGTACCTTGCCTCTAACACCATGGGCTCTTATCTTACTGAGCAGCCTCCTGTGCGGCACCTTGTCAAAGGCCTTCTGGAAGTCCAAGTAGATAACATCCATTGGCTCTCCTTTGTCTAACATACACGTTACCTCCTCAAAGAATTCTAACAGATTTGTCAGGGTGAAACCATGCTGACTTTGCCCTATTTTACCATGCACTTCCAAGTATTCTGAAATCTCATCCTTAATAATGGACTCTAAAATCTAACCAACAACCGAGGTCAGGCTAATCGGCCTGTAATTTCCTATCTTTTGCCTCACTCCTTTCTTAAACAGGGGGGTTACATTAGTGATTTTCCAGTCCTCTGGGACCCTCCCTGACTCCAGTGATTCCTGAAAAATCACCACTAACGCCTCCACTATCTCTTCAGCTATCTCCTTCAGAACTCTGGGGTGTAATCCATCTGGTCCAGGTGATTTATCCACCTTCAGACCTTTCAGTTTTCCTAGCACCTTCTCCTTGGTAATGGCACCATACTCACCTCTGCCCCTCGACTCTCTTGAACTTTGGGGATGTTACTCGTGTCTTCCACCGTGAAGACTGACGCAAAGTACCTATTCAGTTCTTCCGCCATTTCTTTGTTCCCCACTACTACTTCTCCAGCGTCATTTTCCAGCTGCCCAATGTCCACTTTTGCCTCTCTCTTACCCTTTATATATCTAAAAAACTCTTGCAATCTTCTTTTCTATTACTGGCTAGTTTACCATCATATTTAATCTTCTCCCTCCTTATTTCTTTTTTAGTTGTCCTCTGTTGGTCTTTGTAGGCTTCCCAAACCCCTGGTTTCCCACTGCTCTTCGCCACATTGTATGTTTTCTCTTTAGCTTTTATGCTGTCCCTGACGTCCCTTGTCAGCCATGGTTGCCGCGTCCTCCCTTTAGTATGCTTCTTCTTCCTAGGGATGAATTTTTGCTGTGTCTCCCAAATTACTCCCAGAAACTCCTGCCATTGCTGTTCCACTGTCTTTCCTGCTAGGCTCATCTCCCAGTCAATTCTGGCCAGATCCTCCCCCATGCCTCTGTAGTTGCCTTTATTGAACTGTAATACCGTTACATCTGATTCCAGCTTTTTCCTCTCAAATTGCAGGGTAAATTCTATCATATTATGGTCACTTCCTCCTAAGGGTTCCTTCACCTCAAGATCCCATATCAAATCTGCCTCATTGCACATCACTAAATCTAGAATTGCCTGTTCCCTAGTGGGCTCCACCACAAGCTGCTCCAAAAAGCCATCTCGTAGACATTCCACAAATTCCTTTTCTTGGGATCCACTACCAACCTGATTTTCCCAGTCTACCTGCATATTGAAATCCCCCATGATCACTGTAACCTTGGCTTTCTTACACGCCTTTTCTATCTGCAGCCCATCTATATCCTCCTGTAATCTAAGGCTATCCCCCTCACTATTTACAACCCCACAAATTTTTGTGTCATCCCCGAAAATACTGATCAACCCTCCTACATTCAAGTCTAAATCGTTTATATATACCACAAACAGCAAGGGACCCAATACCAATCCCTGTGGAACCCCACTGGACAAAGGGATCCTGTCACACCCCTTGACCATCACCCTCTGCTTCCTGCCACTCAGCCAATTCTGCATCCAATTTGCCAAATTGCCTTGGATCCCATGGGCTCTTACCTTCATTATCAGTCTCCCATGTGGGACATTATCAAAAGCCTTGCTGAAGTCTAAGTAGACTACATCAAATGCATTGTCCTCATCTACACTCCTGGTCACCTCTTCAAAAAATTCAATCAGATTGGTCAGACATGACCTCCCCTTAACAAAACCATGCTGACTGTCCTTGATTAATCCCTGCCTCTCCAAGTGTAGATTAATTCTGTCCCTCAGAATTACTTCCAATAGTTTTCCCACCACTGAGGTTAGACTGACTGGCCTGACGTTCCCTGGTTTATCCCTTCCCCCCTTCCTGAATAACGGTACCACATTGGCTCTCCTCCAGTCCTCTGGACCTCTCCTGTGGACAGAGAGGTGTTGAAAATTATTGCCAGCGCCCCTGCTAACTTCTCCCTTGTCTCATTCAATGGCCTGGGATAAATTTCATCCGGGCCTGGAGATATTTCTACTTTCAAGCCTAACAGACCACTCAGAACCTCCTCCCTTTCTATGCTAATTTATTTAATAATATGACAGTCCTTCTGCCTGATTTCCAAAGCCACATGGTCCCTCCCACTTGTGAACACTGACAAAAAGTATTCATTTAGAACCCTACCTACGTCTTCCGGCTCCACACACAAATTACCACTATGGTCCTTTTGGGCCCTACTCTTTCCCTGGTTATCCTCATAATCTTAATGCACTTTTAAAATAATTTTGGATTTTCTTTTATTTTACCTGCCAATGTTTTTTCATGCCCCCTTTCTGCTCTCCTAATTTCCTTTGTAAATTCCCTCCTACATATTCCGTACTCTGGAGCTTCCGCTGTTTTGAGCCGTCGGTATCTGCCATAAGCCTCCCTTTTTCTCTTTATCCAATCCTGAATATCCCTCAACATCCAGGATTCCCCGGATTTGTTGGGCCCACCCTTTGCCTGCATTGGAATATATTGTCCCTGGACTCTCCCTATTTCATTCTTGAATGAATCCCACTGCTCTGACGCAGACTTACCTAATAGTGGGTGCTCCTAGTCCACTCTGACCAAATCATATCTGATCTTATTAAAATCGGCCTTCCCCCAGTTTAGAACTCTGATTTCTGGCCCATCCTTATCCTTTTCCATAACAACCTTGAATCTATTGGAGCTATGGTCACTGTCTGCAAAATGCTCCCCCACTGATACCTCTACTACTTGCCCAGCTTCATTCCCTAAAATTAGGTCCAGGACCACCCCCTCTCTTGTAGAACCTTCTACGTACTGGCTTAAAAAGCTTTCCTGGGTGCATTTTAAGAATTCTGCTCCCTCTAAACCGATCGCACTATGACTAACCCAGTTAATGTTGGGGAAGCTGAAATCCCCCACTATTACTGCCCTATTATTTTTGCACTTCTCTGAAATTTGCCTATATATCTGCTATTGTATTTCTCTCTGACTGTTTGGGGGCCTATAGTACACTCCCAGCAATGTGGTTGCTGCTTTTTTGTTTCTCAGTTCTACCCATATGGCTTCATTTGAGGAGCTTTCTAAGATGTCAACTCTCCTTAATGCTGTTAATGATTCCTTCATCAATATTGCGATACCCCCTCCCCTTTTACCTCCTTTCCTGTCACCCCTGAAGACCCTATATCCTGGAATATTGAATTGCCGATCCTGCCCCTCTCTCAACCATGTCTCTGTGATAGCAATGACTTCATACTTCCATGTGTTAATTTGTGCCCTCAACTCAGCTGTCATATTCATCAGGCTCCTTGCATTAAAATATATGCCATCCAACCTTGCCAAACTCTCTTGTGCTTTAACTGGCCTATAATTTCTATGCCTTCCAGACTCACTTGCTCTCTTGAATAATTCTGGCTGTGCATCTCCCCGTCTTGATCCACCTCTCAGGATCCCATCCCTCTGCCAAGTTAGTTTAAACCCTCCCCAACCGCACCAGCACCAGCAAACCTCCCCACAAGGAAGTTTGTCCCATTCCGGTTCAGGTGCAACCTGTCTGCCTTGTACAGGTCCCACCACCCCCAGAAACGGTCCCAATGTCCCAGGAATCTAAAGCCCTCCCTCCTGCACCATCTCTCCAGCCACGCATTCATCTGGACTAACCTCAGTAGCACGTGGCACCGGAAGTATTCCAGAGATTATTACCTGTGAGGTCCTGTTTTTTAATCTGCTTCTGAGTTCCCTATATTCTGCTTGCAGGACCTCATCCCCCTTTCTACCTATGTTGTTGGTACCATGATTTCTGTCTGTTTGCCCTCCGTCTTTAGAATGCCCTGAAGCCGTTCAGTGACATCCTTGACCCTGGCACGACAGAGGCAACATATCATCCTGGAGTCACCTCTATGGCTGCAGAAACACTTGTCTGTTCACCTTATTACTGAGTCTCCTACCACTATTGCTTTTCCCCTCTTTTTCCGCCCCCTGTGCGGCTGAGCTACTCACAGTGCCTGAGTGTGGCTGCACTCTCCAGAGGAACCATCGCTCTTACTGTTTTCCTACACAGAAAAATGGTTCTCAAGCGAGACGCACCCTGGGGATTTCCTGACTACCTACCTGACATCTTTCTACTGACTGATGGTCACCCATTCCCTCTCTGTCTGCACTTTCATAAGCTATGGGGTGAACCACATCTAAAAACATGCTATCCATGAAACACACATCCTCGTGGATGTATCTCAGTGCCTCCAGCAGCCACTCAAGCTCCGAAACTCGGAGGGCAAGTAGCTGCAGCTGGTGGCACTTCCTCCACACGTGGTCAGTCAGAGCGCAAGGAGCATCTAGGCTTTCCCACGTGTTGCAGGCAGTACATACCGCAGGATTGAGCGGCCCTGCCATGCCTCTAGTTGGAAAAGAAACCTTTACTTTAAGTTAAATACAATAAAAAAATAAATCATTTATGTACTTTAAATAAAAACTAGAACTTTTACCTTTCTTTAGCTTAACCTTTTTTAAACTGGAGAAAAACACTTACCCACTACTCACCAATCAGCTCTCACCTTTTTGCTAAGGTCACTTTTGAAGCTTCCCTACACTCACGCTGGTTCTGTCTCTCTGCCGCTCTCTCGTACAGACATCAGTCGTCTCAATTTCTCTGCTCCTCTCACCCATTCTAACCTGTCTCTCTCTGAACTTACTGCACTCCATTCTCTCAGGTCCAACCCTGACATTGTCATCAAACCCGCTGACAAGGGTGGTGCTGTTGTTGTCTGGAGCACTGACCTCTACCTCGCGGAGGCTGAGCGTCAACTCACAGACACTTCCTCCTACCTCTCCCTGGACCATGACCCCACCACTGAACATCAAGCCATTGTTTCCAGGACTGTCACTGACCTCATCTCCTCTGGGGATCTTCCTCCCACAGCTTCCAACCTGATAGTCGCCCAACCTCGGACGGCCCGCTTCTACCTCCTACCCAAAATCCATAAACAGAACTGTCCCAGTAGACTGATCGTCTCAGCTTGCTCCTGCCCCACGGAACTCATTTCTCATTATCTTGACTCCCTTCTCTCTCCCCTTGTCCAGTCCCTTCCCACCTACATCCATGATTCCTCTGACACCTTACATCATATCAACAATTTCCAGTTCCCTGGCCCCAACCGCCTCCTCTTCACCATGGACGTCCAATCCCTCTACACCTCCATCCCCCACCAGGATGGTCTGAGGGCCCTTAGCTTCTTCCTCGAACAGAGGCCCGAACAATCCCCATCCACCACTCCTCTCCTCTGTCTGGCTGAACTTGTTCTCACTGAACAATTTCTCCTTCAACTCCTCTCACTTCCTCCAAATAAAAGGTGTGGCTATGGGTACCCGCATGGGCCCCAGCTATGCCTGTCTCTTTATGGGATATGTGGAACATTCCTTGTTCCAGTCCTACTCCAGGCCCCTTCCACAACTCTTTCTCCGGTACATCGATAACTGTTTCGGTATTGCTTCATGCTCTCATCTGGAACTTCTAAACCCCCTAATTAACTCCCAGTTACACTTTCATTGAGGCAATGTACACATAGATTTTAAAAGAGCTGGGCAAAGTAAATGATACCCTGAACATCAAACTCAAAGTGAGTTCTTAACTTCAGTCCCTAGTGGCAACAGTTTGGTACTTACAGGCTGCAGGCTTTTCACACTTGTTGGATCTTAAACTGCCTCTCTTACAAACAGCCTTCTTACCTTTATAAATAGTTTCTTCTTTGAATGAAAATTCCCATTGTTTCACTATGTCTTTTGAACTTTACCTCTCTACTAATAAAAAACCTATTACCGTATCAATTCCACCAGTGATCTTTGGGAAAAATAAAGATGCTATTTCTTACTACTTCTGCTGGTGAGATAAATATTACACCCACTCCTTTCAATTCAAACCACTCTAGTTTGTTTAAAAATGCAAACGTTCCCTTTACATGTCACATTCTAACACTTCGCTATGTTAACCTAATTACCATTTCAAACCAAACATAATGGAAATTATTACATCTCCCTGACATCCACCTCTGTCATAATTTAAAAATACAGCTTCATTTTTATTAACCTATCTTACACTATTAACTACTCTTAACTATGCACTTACACTTTTACATTACCAGGTGCATGCAGTAACATAATATATATACAAATCCTTCACATCAACTGTTCCAGTTCAGAGTCCAGGTTTTTAAATGTCCAGTTTTCCCTCTAAGCTTCAAACTTTTGATAAAGCATCTGGGAACAGATTTTCTCATCCAGCGACATGTATAATCTGGAGATTAGATGTTTGCAGAAATTATCTCCATCTGAATATCCTTGCACCCTGTCTCAAAATTTATCCAGAAACTTTAAAGGATTGTGTCTGTATAAACAATTGTTGCTGATGAATTGTTTGTCACATAAATTCCAAAATGCTGCAATGCTAACACCAAACCCAAAGCCTCTTTCTCGATTGTTGAGTATCTTCTCTGTTGTGTATCCAACTTCTGTGAAAAATATCCTCCTTTCAATTCCAGTGTCGTCATCTTGTAACAGTGCACAGCCCCAATGCCTATATTGCTTGCCTCAACGGCCAACATGAATTGCTTGGCATAATTGGGCACTGCCAACACTGGAGCTGTAGTTAATACAGTTTTCAAACTGTGGAATTCCATCTGACACTCCAGTGTCCAATGAAAACTCTCGTTCTATTTTAATTGTTCAGTTAGTGGAGCAACCACTCGGCTAAAATTTGGTAGAAATTTCCGGTAAAACCCACTATCCTCAGAATCTCATTTCTATATTCAAATGGTATTACAATCTGATGTATCTCCCGCCATTTTTCAGTTCCTGAAATACGATAGGTCTTTCATTTTCTCATTAAAAATAACCCTTAACATACTAACATTCTGGAATACATTTTGTCTCTGTTTCTGAGTAAGCTGTTTGATATAATGTTGTATTTAAACATCCTTTTTCTGTAACTCCACTAACCTCCTTGAATTAAACACTTCAGATGAATTGTCCTCTGTTCTTTCCTCCTGAACAATGTTATCAAACACAGTGCCAGCTAATTGGACTTCAACACCTTCTCCCTCACTTTGAACTTCCCGTTCTTCTTGTTTCAACCTGTGAGCCTGTGAACTTGTTATCACACAATCTGGAAACAATCCAGGATGCTCTCTCTGCAACATATCTGTTGAAGACACCTCTAAAGGCTGTTCAAATACCTAGGCATCACCCAGCTCCAGCATGACTCATGATAAATTGAACTTCTGCAAAGGGCAATTTTACTAACACTCCAACAATCACCACACCTGTTTTCCACTTACTCTTTAAAATTATCTTCCACATCTCCATGAATCCCACTTATTATCATGTATTCTTGCAATAATTCCCCTGAACAACAAATTTCACTCTCCCAAAGCATTAAGGATTGACTAGCCCCTGTGTGTCTTAAAATTTTAATATCTCGACCTACTCCAACCTGTACACATGGAAAGGCTTTCCCTTCACAGACAAAGTCTTTAAACATTCTGCAACTTGCTGCTTAGAAATCTCCTGGGTAAACTGTGAACACATTCCCACTTCACTACCTATCACCGATTCTTCCTGTTTTACCTGTACACAAATCATTGGCTTTTTCTGTGCCTGAACCTCAGAACCTACAGTACTTTTACATCCAGAATTTTTCTACACCCCTATAATTCCAACAGATTTCCCCTACAACTTCCAGTGCACCAACTTTGTGTCCAAATTTATTACAGTAAAAATATCTCAATTTTCAAATGCCACCTCTACCTTCAGCATCTTCCTTTTTATTCTGAGAAAAAAAAACTTCCTGGGAACTTCCAGCTACTCCTCCTCTTCCCTGACTACCTGCCTTCATTTCACCTTCCCACTTTTTATCCTTTTCCGATTTGAAAGGGTGACAGAAAAAAAGTTTAGTTCTATGAATTAACTCATGATCATCAGCTATCTCTGCTGCTTGTCTTAGAGAATCGACCCTCTGTTCTTTCACATGAGTTCTCACTACTGGAGGAATTAAACCTTTAAATTCTTCCAAAAGAATCACTCCCCTAAGAGCTGCATATGTTGTTTCTATTTTAATGTCCATATCCACTAGTTGAAATTATTTTGATTTACTCTTTCAAACTCAATATAAGTTTTCCCAGGCTGTTGTCTTATGTTCCTAAATTTATGCCTGGAACCAACTCATATGCACTTAAAATACCTTTTTCACCACATCATAATTCACCAACATTTCTTCTGAAAGCGAAGAATATACCTCAAGCTCCCCACCTAACAACTTATGCTGTAATAATAATGTTCAGTTTTTCTATGGCCATTTCATCTGTTTAGCTATCTTTTCAAATGAAATGAAAAATGCTTCAGTATCTTTTTCCTCAAACTTTAGAAGAGACTGCACAAATTTAAATGTATCCCCATTGGGTTATGCTCTACTGAAAAATCCTTCCTCACCTACTGACATTTCTTTTCTAACTGCCGTTTTCAATTGGAGTTCTCTTTCCCTCTTTTTTATTCCATCTTTCCTCCTTCCCTAGCTTCACAATTTATAATTCCCTCTTAAAAGCCATTTCTCTGTCCTTTGCTTTTAACTCAATCTTTTTCATTTGCAACTGAAGTCTCTCTACCTCCAGCTGTGACTCACTAGTGTCAGATTTCACTTCCAACTATAGATGCTGTGCTATATTTTTTAACTATATCTGATTTCCTGGCACCCGCAGGTAACTCCAACTGTAAATTATCTGCCAACTCTGTTAATTTGCTTTTGGTTATTCTCTCCAACCCAATCAGTTATCTCTTCTACTCCCAGACAAGTCTTAGCAATTGCCAAAGCCATCTTGCAGTCTCACCACTTCTAAAATACCTCACCAACTCCTGAACTCAAAGTAATTCTCGTACTAGTAACTTTAAGGTTCAATAATTCCAAACTAATCAAGGAATTAGAATATCTTTGTCCTGAATGAGCCCCCAGTTGTTATGAGACAGGCTTTTGGTAAAGCTGCGTTATTTAAAAATCCGAGAGGGTAACTTTAACCAACTGTTATAACCTATATTTATAAGTGGCATGTTTGAGATGCAATTCCAAATTCAGGAATCAGACCACCAGTTCTCAAGAGGTTTTATATTAAGCTAAATTAAACATTTAATTAATTTACACAAGTTAAGTACATACATGTGGCTACAAACTACTACTGTCATAATTTTTAACAAGTTCCCAAACTAATCTCCATTAAGGCAACAGCAACCCATCGACTTAACCAGGTGCCAGACAAAGCATTTTCACCTTATGAATTCAAAATTCGGTTATTTTCTCTTTGGTTACTTTGGAGACAGTTGTAGGCTCACAGCTACTTTGATCTGACTTTGCCTCTGCCCTGTACACACAAAGCTGCTATCCTTAAATCTAGCGCAGCTCATTTGATGTATATTCTCATTGTATAACCAGCCTCTCCTAACACTCCTTACATAGTACCAATTTAATTAGTAATATAAACATATTGCTTGGTCTTTGCTAGCTAGGTGCCAGATTTTACTTGCCTTCTTTAATGCCCTATTTAAAAAAAGAAAGTGTACTCTACCTTTCTTACATCTCAAAAAAAGAACACATCAAAGCACCCAGACTAGCTGGCTTTAATCCAGTTAAGACACAACCACAGACTAAAGCTCTATTTTAAAAGCAAAATATTTTTCAATAATATTTTATGCATTAATGACTTGATGATACTATGTTGTTGGCCCCTACATAGACTACGACAACTGGATCCATCCCCTCCCACTCCACTGCAAGTTCCTCTCCTCCCTGAGCAGATGCCCCTAACCCTGGTACCGGACAGGCAACATAGCCCTCTGGATTCTTGCTCTTTGCTGCAGAGAACTGTGTCAATCCCCCTCACTATATTATCCCCCACTAGGACTACATTGATTTTTGCTCCCCCCACTTGAATGGCTTCCTGTACAAATGGTCAGTTGCTCACTTACCCTGCAGCCCCCACTCTCATCCAAACAAACTGAGAGAACCTCAAACCTATTGGACAATTGTAGAGGCTCACACTCCTGTTCTCTGGGTCCCCTTATTGCCTCACCCACAGCTACAACCTCCTGTCGCTGACTACTGACCAAATCAGAAGATCCTATCCTAACTGGTGTGACTGCCCCCGGTACAAAGCACCCAGGTAACTTTCCCCCTCCCTGATGTGTCAGAGTGTCTGCAGCTCAGCCTCCAGATCAATGGCTCTGAGCCGAAGCTCCTCAAAGTGCAAACACTTAGTACAGATGTTTTTGCCCTGGATCACAGCGTTATCCAGAAGTTGCCACATGCTGCAGCCTTGACACATCAACTGCCCTATCATCCTTAATGTGTTTGAAATAATTACTTAATTATATTGTTCCCTTATTAATGTTGTTTTATATATATATATATTTTACTAACTTTACCACCAATTTGTGTACTATTTTAAACCTTTGGGATAGATTATTTACCAGATACTCACCAAACAGTTAACCCCTTTCCTTGTATTAGAATTGGAATTAGAAGAGGGAGAAAGTTATAAAAAGGAAACTAACACCTCCTTCCCCTTCTTCATCATACTCCCCCACTCACCAAACTCGAAGACTGTGCTCAGTTTGCTTAGCTGCACTCGGTTTGCCTTAGCTGCACTGAAGAGGAATGTATTTACAGGCATCTGAACTGGGGCTAGAGTTAGCAGATTCAACCAGATACTCAGCTCTCACAGCAGAGAGTGAGTTTACCTTGCCTAAGCTGCAAGACACCTGAAAATCATCTGTGGAATGCAGGAGTGTTAGGAAGGGTTTGCTGTCCATTTCCCCTGGGAAGGGCAGCCTTATCAGGTAATCAGAAAATCACTCGACAGCCCATGTAAGTACCATTGCCTCTTTCTCAATTGTGGCAGATCCTTGTTCAGTGCCCGTGAGGGCACTCAAAGTAGACCCGTTTTATAACACCGTTCTCTTCCGGCTGAATGAGAACACTGCCAAGGACAGGGGAGGGGTTTTCTGCAGCGATAACGGTAGGAAAAGTGGGATCAGCATGCACCAGGACGTCCCAGGAGACGAGTCGATCTTTAATGGATTGAAAGGTGTTCATTTGTCCCATGCCCAGGAGGGCTCTTCAGAGTTCCATGAGCCTGGCCAAGTTAGGGATACAGTTTCCCACCTGGTTTACCATCCCAAGGAAAGGTTATATATCAGGAACTTGCTGATGGTCTTTGTTTTCTGGGGACTGACTGTAATGCCTTGCCGATGGATGATGTATCCTGGGTCCTGGTGAACTCACACTTGTCATTCAGCGTGAGACTTGTTCCTGGAAAGCCTCGAGGTCCTCTCTTATTTTATGATAAAAACAAAATATTGTGGATGCTGGAAATCTAGAATAAAAACAAAAATACCTGGAAAAATTCATCAGATCTGACAGCATCTGCAGAGAAGGATACTTCCCTTCCTTTCCCTTCCTTGACCTCTCAGTCTCAATCTCTGGTGATAGACTGTCCACCAATATCCATTACAAACCTACCGACTCCCACAGCTACCTTGACTACAGCTCCTCACACCCCGCTTCCTGTAAGGACTCCATCCCATTCTCTCAGTTCCTTCACCTCCGTCGCATCTGTTCTGATGATGCCACTTTCCAAAACTGTTCCTCTGACATGTCCTCCTTCTTCCTTGACCGAGGTTTTCCACCCACGGTGGTTGACAGGGCCCTCAACCGTGTCCGGCCCATTTCCCGCGCATCCGCCCTCACACCTTCTCCTCCCTCCCAGAAACATGATAGGGTCCCCCTTGTCCTCACTTATCACCCCACCAGCCTCCGCATTCAAAGGATCATCCTCCGCCATTTCCGCCAACTCCAGCATGATGCCACCACCAAACACATCTTCCCTTCACCTCCCCCCGGCAGCATTCCATAGGGATCGCTCCCTCCGGGACACCCTGGTCCACTCCTCCATCACCACCTTCCCTCAACCCCCTCCCACAGCACCTTCCCATGCAACCGCAGAAGATGCAACACCTGCTCCTTTACTTCCTCTCTCCTCACCGTCCAAGGGCCCAAACACTCCTTTCAAGTGAAGCAGCATTTCACTTGCATTTCCCTCAACTTAGTCTACTGCATTCGTTGTTCCCAATGCGGTCTCCTCTACATTGGAGAGACCAAACGTAAACTGGGCGACCGCTTTGCAGAACACCTGCGGTCTGTCCGCAAGAATGACCCAAACCTCCCTGTCGCTTGCCATTTTAACACTCCACCCTGCTCTCATGCCCACATGTCTGTCCTTGGCTTGCTGCATTGTTCCAGTGAAGCCCAACACAAACTGGAGGAACAGCACCTCATCTTCCGACTAGGCACCTTACAGCCTTCCGGTCTGAATATTGTGTTCAACCATTTTAGATCATGAACTCTCTCCTCCATCCCCACCCCCTTTCCGATCACCCCTTTTCCAATAATTTATAATGTTTTTGCAAATATATTTTCCCACCTATTTTAAAATTTATTTTGATCTATTTTTTCATCTCCACCTTTTAGCCTATTTCAATCCCTTCCCCCGACCCCACTAGGGCTATCTGCCACTTGCTCATCCTGCTTTCTACCCTTAATGTCCCCATTAGCACATCCTTTAGATAATATCACCACCGTCAACACCCCTTTGTCCTTTTGTCTGTGACATCTTTGCCAATCTCTTCCTGGCCCCCGATCAAGCTCTCCTGTCCCACCTCCCTCAACCAGCTTATATTTCATCTCATTTCTATTTTTTCTCAGTTCTGTTGAAGAGTCATACGGACTCGAAATGTTAACTGTGTCCCTCTCCGCAGAAGCCCTCAGACCTGCTGTGTTTTTCCAGCTATTTTTGTTTTTGTTCTCTTACTCTATGGTTGTGGTTGGCTCTTGTAGAACCATTCACGAGGATGTTGTCCATATGGCAAATAACACCTTGTTTGCCCTCAAGGATTGGCACCTTGGAATATCTCAGGGGCAAATGCTGAAAGGGAGGCAATTAAAGAGAAATTGACTGAAGGGCACGATAAAGGTCATCAGGAGCCTGGATTCCTTGCTGAGGGGTATTTGCTGAAACCTGCTGTTCACATCGAGCCTCAGAAACAAGTTGCCTCTGGTGTGCTTGGCTAAATTGTCAACTACTGACGCCATCGGTGGGCTCTCCTCTGAACGGCTTCATTGAACCATTACGATCCACAGAAAGCCAGAGGTGCCCACTGGGCTTAGGAACAGTGACCAAACTGGAACACCAGCAGGTTGGTGGTGTGGCCAGGGAAATAACAACCCCCCCCCGCCCCGTGTAACATGCGGTGAAGTTCCTCCTTAACCTTCGGCCGTAGGGTGTGTGGCGCCCCCCTGAGGGTGAACAAGCACACTGGCATGGTGGCTGGGAACAGACAAATGTGGAACTCGTTTCTCAGCTGTCCCAGCCCTTGCAAAGCTGGTGGAAATCCCTGGCAGAATGTGACCCAGGTGTCCGATGGAAGAATCTCATTGATGACGAACTGTACACATACATTCCAGCTCAATGAGGAAAGGCTTTGGCTGTGAATGACAGAAAGAGTCTCCGAGATCTGTTTCCTCTTGTGATGTGGTGCAGTGGTAATCTGCCCCTTACATGTGGCTTTGTTCCTCCAGCGCCTGCAGTTTTATAGTGGAGGGTTGAAGAGGAATTGTGCAGACCCATTCATGGTGTTTGGCCAGAACAGGTACCTCTGTACCCATGTCATGTTTGAAGCATGTTTGGAGCTCTCTAAGCTCGAAATTGATGGACCAGAAGCCCTGGGAATTCTGGTGAACTTCTCCAAGGAAGCTAGGCATTATACCCCACTTGTTGGAGATTCTAACAGAGTAGAATCACCGGGAATGCCCCGGGAATGCCCCATCCTGCTGCATGTGGAACTCTCAGCGCCCCCTGCTGGACCTCAGACATTTCAAAACGGCGGCAGGCTGATTCCCCGCCTTTTGTCCAGTATTGGTGGACTGTGTCGAGGATGTTTTGGTAAGGACGGGTCACTGGTCCTGGAATGGCCAGGAACGAGTGAATGGTCCCAGCTGAGGCCCAGGACACATTGGTGTCGATAAGCCAATCCAAGTCGGGCACTTGAAAAGAGGAAAAAGAGCGGGGCCTGGATTGGTTTTGCACTGGTGAAGAGAGACGAGGCCATTAGGAACCGCAGAGAATGTTCACAGCACAACTTCCGGCCACAACCTCTGGGTGGGTCTTCCAGATTTGAGAGCAGGAGGGGTAGGGGCAGTGACTGTTGTTGCTGTACCCCCATCGCTACCAACCTGTGGTGGGAATGGCACCAAAATGGCTGACTGTGCCAGGCCAGGATTGTGGTCATCCCAGACTGTGGGTGTTTGTCATGTGGCACCAACAATGGACTAAATTGGTGCCACTGTTGCTGCTCCCATGTTGTAGAACGTGCTGAGTCAGGATTCTAACAAGGAAGAGCTGTCGGCTTAACAGGGTATTTGCTAAAAAGCTGGTTTATTTACAGTATGAACAATGTGGGTTACAGGGGAGGCACATCTCCCCTCAGAACTTCCTGTCTGCTGCCCACAGTCTCCAGCAGCTCTCTGCCCGATGCCAATGCTACATCATCAGCTGCTGCATTGACTGACACATCCATTCTGTACAATGATCCTTTAAACTACATCTCTCTCTCCTGGAATTCTCTCTCCTCCTTTCTTTCCTGCCCCTCGCTCACCCTTGGAGCTGGAATTCCAGACTCTGCTCCTCCAGGCAAGTTTTGCTGGGTTTTGTGTTCTGTATTTTTAGCACCGCAGACGTTTCTGTTCTTTTGCCACACCTTCACTTTCCACCTGTTTAGCTGCTGCCCTGAGCTGAACAATCATTAAGGGCAGAATTTCCTGTCTGCCGAGTGGGTGGGTCCGACTCAATCTCCGGCGGGCGGGGAGCTGATCCCCTCCGGAGAAGCGGTAAGTGGGCGGGGCAATTAAGGCCCGCCCAGTGTGACGTCCGGCGGGAAGCGCTATGCACTCCCTGTGCGGGTGGAGGGGATTCCCCAAAAGCGAGAGTGCGCTCTTTCCCGCATGTGCACGACAGAGCACACATCTGCCTGAGGCTAAGTGCAGCCTCAGGGAGATCGCTTCCACTTTGAAAAATATTAAAAATAGGAAAAAAAAACTCCCTAACATGTTCCCCTCATGTGACAGTGTCACATGAGATGCGACATGTTCATAAATTACAGTAAAACTTTATTAAACTTTTTTAAACCCTGCATGAAATCTCACCCCGCCGCTGGATGAGGTTTCATGTTTTCTCTATTCCCCGCCGGGGCTCCTGCCCGACCTGCTGACCTTAAGGTTGGACGGGCAGGTCCTTTAATTGTTTCAATGATCCTGTCAATGGCCTCAATTGGCTATTGACAGGTCAGCGGACCCGCAGCTGGTTTTGCTGCACTGCCGCCTTCCTGAAAATTTAAATGGGGCAGGATGACATCGGGGGCTCCACCCAACATCATCCTGCATCGTGTTACACATCGGTGAGTGGGCCCCACCCCCTGCTCACCGACGGGGAAATTCAGCCCTAAGTTTCTTAGCTTATATCACGGTAAATGCCCACGCTCTACAAATGGTTTCACTTTAAGGTCAGGCACTCTGCAATAAAGGCAAAGTCTGCTGCCAAGTTTCTTCTAGAAAAAAACAGTTTCAAAATGAGTTCTGCTTCATTCGCTTACACAATCCCACTGAAGGAAAGTGAGGGATAAAGGAGAGTTCCCAATTACAGCCCCTACAGCAATGAAGGGAATCTCCACATATCACTTGTCTGATGTCATCTGAAGATGAAGGGCTGGGGTTTTCCCCTCGGTGGGTGGGAGCACTCAGGAAGCTGACCACCGCGCGCGAGCAGGGCCGGACACTGATCTCACACTGGCCGGCCAAGGTAGGTGAAAGGGGAGGGCCGAGCTAGGGCCTCTCAGCCGCCCGGTCCAATGGCAACCCTGCGATCACTATGAAAACAGCCCAGGCAGCCCCGGAGAAGGACGTCTGTGAAGCTGGGACTCGGGTGCGGCTGCAAACCCCAGGTGGGAGGGAGGGCAGCTCAGGATGGGCCCTCGTCCCCACCCTTTTCTGGAGGAGGTGGCTGCTGGAAGAGGTGCCCTTGTCCCCAGAGATGGGAGGAGGAGCCCACCGCACTGGCCAAGTGGGCATGGGAGGAGGTGGCAGACTGGGTTAGCAGCCATGACATGGTCTGGGCACATGGGTGCAGTGTTGGAAGCACTTCACTGACCTGCTGCACTTGGGAAGGGTGAGTACCGCCTTGACCTGGGTCAGTGTGGTGAACTGTTAAGGTCTGGCTGTCCCCCATACAGCTCAGGGCTGTTACAGCCTGAATGCCAATTGGCAATGACACTGGAGCTGGTGAAAGGGGTGAGCCCCAGCTACTTGGCAGGAGTGCCTTGTGGTTCGAGGGTCAGGACTCAGATGTGGCCTGTGAGGTTCTCCTCAGCCGGGGTTGGCCAGGCTGCATTGGGGCTGTGGGTAGAGAGGGGATTACTCAATGCTCCTCTCTCCTTTCAGGAGAAGACATCCCAGGACAATGCAGACAGGTCACAGACTGGTGGGGGACCCCACACCTCCTCATCCTCACTCGGTACGAGCTGGAGGTCTCAGAGCTGGAGAGACCCCATGTACCTCGGTCATGTGGCCGCAGTGAGGTTGGGGGTGTCACAGGGAGGTAAGAGTGCCGGGCACTGAGGTCAAATGTCTGTCACAGCAGCCATTCCACTGTAGTCTCCATATTGATGTGAGCCGGGAACATGGAATCCCCGTTGATAATGGAAAGACAAGGACACCCTGATCCGGGTGTCGGGCGTGCACCGTAACAGTGTAATGATTCCAACTAATGACGTGTCTTTGTTCTTCCTTTCAGCCTCAGCAGAGGCCCACTGGGGTGAGGAAACTGAAGACCCACCCCTGACCCCAGAGGACAGCAGCCAACACAACGCAACGCACCCTGTCAGCCAGACAGGCACCAGCCCAGGTACCAGCACCTCGCTGGGGATAAGATCACCGGCTAGTGCCCCAGGGCACAGCGGTGAGGGCACTTCACACTCGCGTGAGGAGCGGGCAGAGACAGAGAGTGCCCAGGGCGCCGGCAGTCAGAGAGCTGCTGGGGACCAGGAACATGCTGAGTCGAAGGCAGATGATGAGCCTCTGGAGTTGTCCCTGAGACAGCAGCTGCTGGAAGGCCAGCCGGGTCTGCCAGAGGATCTGGCGGAGATACGTGAGGGAATGTGTGTCATGGTCTCCGTGATGGAGGAGTCCATGTGGAGCATCAGCTATGCAACCACCCTCATGGACGAGCGCTCTGCCTCCTCCATGGAGAGAGGGTGACTCTCATGGAGAGGCTCCTCCAGGGACAGAATCAGGGGTCCCTGGGGTTGTGCTCGGACCTGCAGCCCTGACAGGGGCATTGACCTCAGCTGGGCAGTGCCAGTGTGGGAGATGGTATCCCAGCTCGGTGCCCATCCATCCACGGTGAGCAGGGAGGTCCGAAGTAACCTCCCTCTGGCGCAGCAGCTGCCTGTTGTCTCTGTGGGCACCTCTCAGGGCGCTCTGGATGAGGGCAGCAGCTCCTCTGCCCCTCTCCCAGTGACCACCACTGGCAGTGAGGCTGCGATGACTGGGGAGATGCAGCTGTGGAACTGGCAGCTCCCTCCCAGGCGGGGTCAGCACAGGCTCCACGGGCCAGAGGTCACCCACCAAGGTCATCGAGGCCAACAGGACAGCAGTCAGCATCTGTCTCCAATGTCGGGGCCAGCGAGGGGGGAGCTGCTAGACGTAGCGCCCCGAAAGGTAAACCTAAAGCACCTCAATCACAAGAGCGACTGGTCACAGGTGACCTTTTGTTCCCCTGTTTTGTTGTATTATTTTTACTGGTGTGACGACCAACACTGGATTTTGTTCTGTTAAATAACCTGTCAGTTCCAACATTAACTTACATTTGCTTTTGTGTTATTGGCCATGAATATGCTTCGTGTGTTTTGTAGGTGCTGGGAACGCTGGTATGTAATGCTGGACCTGGGTGGCTTGAAACCTTATTGCACAGGCACTGAGTGCATCTTGGGGGCCAAGGAAAGGGTCCTTTCAGACACCTGGGAAGGAGGCGGCAGTGTGAGGTGGTAGCAGATCATTGGCAAGCAGATCAAGGTGTCTCTGTCTCCCTGGAGGTTACTGGGATCTGCCTCCATGTTCTCAGCATTCTCCTCATCGTGTCCCTCTTCAGACTCACTACTAGACTCACCCTCTGTGATCTGTGCAGCTTCATTTACATCTTCTTCCTCCACTGTGTCCCCCCTTTCCAGCACCAGACTGTGGAGAGAGCAGCATGTAACCCCTATCACCAAGACACGGTCTGGGGGGTACTGGAGTGCGCCCCCTGAGCGGTCCAGGCATCAGTAGCCCATCTTGAGAAGACCGATGGCTCTCTCCACCACAGCCCTTGTGGAGCCCTGGCTCCTATTGTACCGCTGCCCAGTTTCTGTTCTTGGATGGCGGAGAGGCGTCATGAGGGGATAGCCCTTGTCACCCAGCAGCCATCCATCCAGCCGGGCTGGAGCACTGAAGAGCCCCGGCACCTGGGAGTGTCTGAGGATGTAGGTGTCGTGGGAGCTGCCTGGGTACCTGGCACAGACGTGTAGAATCAGCATCCTGTGGTCACACACTATCTGCACGTTCATGGAGTGGAAGCCCTTCCTGTAGATGAAGGCACCGGGCTCACCCGCTGGTGCCTTGATGGCCACATGTGTACAGTCTATAGCACCCTGGACACGGGGGAAGTCAGCAATGGCCGCGAAGCCTCTGGCTCACTGTGTCTGACTGGCCTCATCCATAAGTTAAAAAATAAAGGTCAGTACGCGCCTGAACATGGCGTCTATAACCTGTCTGACACAAGTGTGGACAGCTGATCGGGAGACTCCACAAAGATCACCCACCAGCTCTGGAAAGAGCCGGAGGTATAGAGGTTGAGGGTCACTGTGACCTTCAGAGCCACTGGCATGAGGTGTCCACCCACACAGTTGGGGGAGATCTCAGGGCCGATCCTCTGACAGATGGAGGTCACTGTCTCCCTTGAGAGGCGGAGTCTCCTTCGGCATTGTACCTCGGACATATTGAGGTAGCTGCATCGCTGCCTGTAAACCCTGGCAGCAGGATAGCGGCATCTTCTGCAGCCCCTTCCACCTTGGACTACCTGCTGACCCTGTGCCCCTTGTTCCTGCGCCACTGCTTCCACAGGTCACTCCCCTGGAGGCTGCAATGGGATACCTGCCCCCCTCTCCCTTGTGCCCCCATCTCCCTCCTCAGAGGAGGTGTCTCCAATGGGGACCACAACCCCCATCACTAGGGTACGTGAAGGCTGTCTGGAAGGGTCCACACAGTCTAAATTCTCCGTGAGCCTTGGAGGCACCAATGAGACCTGAAATAAAGTCTGGAAAAGCTAAGAATGAAGTCCTGATCAGAGATTAATCTGCCAAGTCTCAATAAGCCACCAGCACCAGGTTATCACCAAAACGCCTCACTGCTCACATTGACATACTCGAGCATCAGATGATGCACTCTGACGTGGGGCGAGGGTCCCAATGTCAGCACGCACCCACGTGATATTTCACACAGCGGGCAGGCGCTGGAGTCAGAGCTGGATTAACAGGCATTAATTAACAGGCTAGTTAAGGCCTTTGACAACCTAAATGATGCCAATTTAAAGTTGCCTGTATGATTTCCTGTGTCGCTTTCTGCAGACAGCAATTCTTACTCAAAGATTCAAAAGGACAAATATTGGCTGTTCGACCATGTGAATGCTCACAGCTGTAACTGCTTTACCAAACATGCTAGTGTCCTTAGATTGATGAATCACATCCTGCTTTATTATTCCTGGATTACTGTCCCCTTAATTAAGACAAACACATTGATGGGTTAAAGCTATTGCTTCATTTCAACCGGTCCATTCAGTTCCCGAATGCCTTCTGACCATTTTTCAGGATATGCGTAATTGAGACCTTTTAGCCTGGAATGTACCTTTTGTCCTTGTGAGACAGTGAGTCAGTTCCTTGACTGTCTTGTGAAATCCACACAGCGCCATCACCTGCTGTCCAGTGGCTGTTCTGTGGGCACAGTGATCTTTTCAAACCAATATTCAGTATGGCTTCTCTATTCAATATCCACAGTGAATAAGGTCCTACCTTCAATTGTAAATACACCATGCCATGCCTGACAGGGCCCCTGGATGATCAAGACATGATTGTAACTGATAAGCAGGACTCTTGATAGAGAGCTCGGAATTCACACTCAGGTAAATGTTTCCTGAATTAGAAACAGCTACACAGCTCTTATTCGATGTAACTCACCTCCATCCACCTGTTCCTCCTTTCTCATCCAGATTTAGGAATTCCATGGGAATCCCCAAAGAGATTTTTGATAAAGGGAAAGTCTGAAGCCACAAAGTCAATAAGATATATAATAATATAGTAATGAATTACCTTTTGAAAATGCTTTCCATAAAAATTAAGGATCGGCAGGCATACAGTCATTTTTTAAACAAATGTAACTAAGGAAAACAAGAGCAATTGAGGAGCTGTGTGCACATCTGAGAGTTTGGAGAGTGGAGGAGTTCACTGATGGGGGTGGGGGAAGAAGGGGTTCATTTCCTTTTGTGTTTTCTATCTTTCTCACCCTGTAGGAGTTGGGTCTTGCTGTACTACAGGGAAAGGAGTAGGCTATTGGGTAAGCACCTGTTAAGTGGTTAAGGCCTGTTCCAGTTCTAAGATTTATAATGGATACAAACTTGTGGTAAGGTTAATAAAATATATTAAAAAGCAGCATAAAGAAGTGAATAATATAATTAAGTAACTAAATGAAATGCATTAAGAATGCCGAGACCAGTAACGTGTCAGGTCTGCAGTGTGTGGGATCTCCTGGATACCACTGTGATCCAGGGTAAACACGTCTACAGTGATTGTGGCTGGAGGAACTTCGACTCCGAGTCACTGAGCTGGAGGCGGAGCTGTAGACTCTCTGACACACCAGGGAGGGGCAAAGTTACCTGGATGCTTTGTACCAGGGGCAGTCACACCGCTTAGGACTGGGTCTTCTGATTTGGTCAGTGGTCAGGGACAGGAGGGTGTGACTGTGAGTGAGGCAGGTCAGGGGACACAGAGGGCAGGAGTACAGGAGCCTTGGCCTCTGTAATTGTCCAACAGGATTGATGTTCTCTCAGCTTGTTTGGGTGAGAGTGAGGGCTGCAGGGTGGATGAACAAACTGACCATGACACCATGGTACAGGAAGCCATTCCAGTGTGGGGTCCAAAGAGGAATGTAGTGGGAGTAGCGAAGGGGATTGATACTGATCTCTGCAGCAAAGAGCGAGAGTCCAGACGGCTGTGCTGTCTGCCTGGTGCCAGGGTTTGGGACATCTGCTCAGGGCGGAGAGGAACTTGCAGTGGGAGGGGGAGGATCCAGTGGTCATGGTCCATGTAGGTAGAACCAGGACATATGTAGAACTAGGAGAAAGGTTCTATATAGAGAGTATGAGGAACCTGGCACTAAATTAATAATCATAACCTTAAAGGTTATAAGTTCTGGATTATTACCTGAACCACATGCAAATTGGCATTGGCTACGTAGGTTTAGAGAGGTGGATAGATGGTTCAAAGACTGGTGTGGGGGGGAAGTGGATTCCGGTTTGTGGGGCACTGGCACCAGCTCTGGGGAGACTGGGGGCTGTACCATTGAGGTGCTATACACCTGAACCATGCTGGGATGAGTGTTCTTGTGAATCACATAACTAGGGAATTAGGAAGGGTTTTAATTTAAATAGTGGGGGCATGGGTCAAATGTGAGATGATGTGGTGAATCAGAGAGTGGAGACGAGGTAAGAGAGGGAGTTATTAGTATGGGAAGTAATAAATATACTGGAACAGGAAGGGACAGAGAGTACAAGTCTAAGAGTAAATCAACAGATAAGGCTAGAGGTTACAAAAATAGTAGAAGGACAAAACATAAGGCTCTGTATCCGAATTCACATGGCATTCGAAAGAAAACAGATTCATTGATCGAGCAAACAGAAACTAATAAGCACAATCTAATCACCATTACTGAGACATGGCTGCAGGATGGTAAATATTGGGATCTGATTATTGAAGGGTATGTGATGTTTAGGGAGGGCAGGAAGTTAGGAAGGGGTGGAGGACTGGCCCTTTTACTTAAAGGTGACATTAGCACAATAGAGAGGGATGACCTAAGTTCAGGAAACAAGGATCCAGAAGTGGTTTGGGTTGCGATAGGGAATGATACAGACCAGAAGTCACTTGTGGGAGAGGTGTACAGACCTCCTAACAGTAACCACACAGTAGGATAGGGTATCAAAGAAGACAGAGTGGGAGCATCTCAGAAAGGCACAGCGATTATCATGGGGGGTTTAATCTACATATAGACTGGAGTGATCAGATGGGCAAAGGTAGCAGTGATGATAAATTCATGTAATGTTTTCAGTGTAATATCTTAAATCAGCACATTCTGGAGCCACCCAAAGAACAGGCTATACCAGCCCTGCTATTGTGCAATGAGACTAGATTAATTAATGACCTCATAGTGAAGGCTCCTCAAGGTAGCAGTGACCAGAATATGATTGAGTCTTACATTCAATTTGAGGGAGAGGAGAGTGGGTCAAAGACTTGTTTTTTAAACTTAAATCAGGTCAATTATGAAGGCATAAATTCAGATCTAGCTGAAGTGAACTGGCAATTTAGGTTAAGGGCTATGTTAGTAGAGATGCAATGGAGAACATTTAAGGGAATATTTCAGAGTACATAGAATGGATTCATTCCAAAAACAAATAATAATTTCAAGGGAGGACCTGCTATCCGTGGTTACCTAGAAAAGTTAAAGATAGTTTCAAATTTAACAAAAAAGTATATCCTTGTGTAAAGCTGGGTAGCAGGTCAGAAGATTCGACAGAATATAAAAAAGATCAAAGATTCATAAGGAGGGGCAAAATTAGAGCTAGCTAGTCATATCAAAGCAGATAGTAAGAGTTTCAACAGCTATTTAAAAAAGATAAGAATTAACAAAGTGAGTTTTGGTCCTATAGAAAGGGAGTCTGGGGAATTAATAATGGAAAATAAGGACATGGAGACACGTCTCCCTTAGCCCGAAGTGGACACGGCCCATTGGTCAGTGTACGATGTGAGGAAGAGCGTGCTGTGGGACCTGGAGACACGTCTCTGTCAGCCCAACTCAGACCCGGCCCTGCGGTCAGTGTACGATGTGAGGAAGGGCGCGCTGTGGGACCTGGAGACGCGTCTCTGTCAGTCCGACACGGACCTGGCCCTGCGGTCAGTGTACAATGTGAGGAAGGGCGTGCTGTGGGACCTGGAGACATGTCTTGCTCAGCCCGATGTGGACCCGGCCCTGCGGTCGGTGTACGATGTGGACCCATCCCTGTGGTCACTGTATGATGTGAGGAAGGGCGCGCTGCGGGACCTGGAGACACCGGCCCTGCGGTCAGTGTATGATGTGAGGAAGGGCGCGCTGTGGGACAGGGAGACACCGGCCCTGCGGTCAGTGTACGATGTGAGGAAGGGCGCGCTGCGGGACCTGCAACTTGTCGGGTCTTGGGGCGCGTTCATGAGGTCACGGATTCGGTTCCTCAAGGAGATGGACTGCGGCTCCCCCTTCTTCTACTTGCTGGAAAAAAGGCACGGGGTCCGTCAGCAGCTCTTTACGCTGCTGGCCGACGACGGATCCCTTGTCTCGGATCCGGAGGGCATCAGGGCCATCGCCCAAGATTACTACACTGCCCAGTTCTCTCCGGATCCGTCCAGCGAGGACGCTTGCAGAGTTTTGTGGGAGGACCTGCCGCAGGTCAGCCCGGAGTGCGCCGGTAAGCTCGACTCCCCTATAAGTCTGGGGGAGCTGACCGGCACACTCGACGGTCTTTCTAGGGGCAAATCCCCGGGACTAGACGGGCTGACCGTGGAGTTCTTCAGGGCGTTCTGGGACGTCTTGGGGAGCGACTTCGCGGGGGTCCTGGGGGAGAGTATCGCTACCGGGGAGATGCCCCTTTCGTGGCACAGGGCCGTGATTGTCCTGCTGCCGAAGAAGGGGGATCTCCGCCTTCTTAAAAACTGGCGCCCGGTCTCCCTCCTCAGCACGGACTACAAAATCTTCACCCGAGCCATGTCTTCCCGGCTCGGCACCGTGCTGGACCACATGATCCACCCTGACCAGTCCTACACCGTCCCGGACCGAACCATTTATGATAATATCCATCTGGTCCGGGACATCATCCACTATTCCCAGAGGGCTGGTCTGTCGAGCGCCTTCCTGTCTCTCGATCAGGAGAAGGCATTCGACAGGGTGGATCACGGATACTGACTCGGAACTCTGCGAGCGTTTGGGTTCAGGACGCATTTTGTCGCCCGGATCCGACTTCTGTACACCGCCGCGGAGTGTCTAGTGAAGGTTAACGGGTCCCTGACGGCGCCCCTTCGCTTTGGGAGAGGGGTACGTCAGGGCTGCCCCCTGTCTGGCCAGTTGTATTCTATTTGCGTGGAGCCTTTCCTGCGCCTCTTGCGGAGGAGGTTGTCGGGATTGGTCCTGCGCGGGCCGGGCATCGGGGTGGTCCTTTCGGCTTACACCGATGACGTGCTCCTTATGTTTAGTGACCCGGCTGACCTGCGGAGCATGCGCGAGTGCCAGGAGGTCTACTCTGCCGCTTCTTCTGCCAGGATCAACTGGGGTAAATGTTCTGGACTCCTGGTCGGTCAGTGGCAGATGGATCCCCTACCCGAGGAGCTCAGGCCTTTCACCTGGAGCAGGACCAGCCTCCTCTACCTGGGGGTCCATCTCTGCCCCGCTGAGGAATCCTGGCCGGCAAACTGGCAGGAACTGGAGACGAAAGTCACCGCTCGCCTGCGGCGCTGGACAGGACTGCTCCGAGTGCTATCTTACCGAGGTCGAGTTCTGGTCATAAACCAGCTGATCTCCGCCATGTTGTGGTATCGGCTGGTCACTTTGACCCCTCCCCCGGACTTTGTCACAAGAATCCAGAGATTGTTAGTCGACTTCTTCTGGGACAAAAGATTGCACTGGGTCACTGCTGAAGTTCTGAGTCTCCTGAGGGAGGGCGGTCAGGCGCTAGTGTGCCTACGCACACAGGTGGCGACTTTCCACCTTCAGACCCTGCAGCGATACCTCTACGTCGAGCCTCCTCCTGAATGGTGTGCCCTGGTGATGTATTTCTTCCGTCAGGTGCACAGCCTGAATTATGAGGTGCAGCTCCTGTTTATAGAACAGCTGGGCCTCGGTGGCTCCTTGCAGGCGTTGCCCGTCTTTCACCAGGACCTGATCAGTCTGGAAAGTGTTCGCCTCGCGACGCAGCTGTCCCCCGTCAGGAGTAGCGGCTATCGTCAGAGAGCCGCTGCTCAGGAATCCGCCCCTCCATCCCTTTCAGCGGTTGGCGGAGAGGATGGCTGTGGCCGCAGGGGTGACCAGGATCGGGGACGTGCTGGGTGGCGGAGGACTGGGCTGAATGCCCCTGCAGGAGTTGGTGCATCGCGTGTCCGTGAGTGTCCAGGTCGCAGCTGGTGCCATTCGAGACCTCAGGACGGTCGTGCTCGGACCCGGCGTTATACTGGGTCTCGAGCTGGCCCAGGTGTGCTGTGGTCTTCCTGCTGAACGTTCCCCTGTCCAGACAGAATTCCAGATTGGCCCCAAACCCCGAACCCTCCCTCGGAGGCGGTGCCCTGCAACCCGAGCTGCCTCGGGGAAATGCCCTGCGTGTCCTTTAGCACGGAGTGGAGGGGTTTCCTGTACAGGCTGCTGCTGCACACCCTTCACTTCCTGACCCTCGCCCACTGCCCGGACACACCCTGGCTGCCTAGTTACTGTCCAGAGGCGGAGGTCCCCATTGGGGGGCCCTCTACCGGGGGGTGTCCTCCTGCTTTCCGTCGGGGAGCTGGGGTGGAGGGGGTTGCACTGAGCAGTCTCCACAATCGGAGAACGTGTCGGTTCACCGCCTCCCAGGATTCCTGCCCCTTTTGCGGCCTTGTGGAGTCCGTGCGCCATGTTTATATCGGGTGTTGGAGGCTGCACTCCCTTTTCAGTTATTTATAAAACCTTTCACTGATGTTTTGTTTGCACCTCAGCCCCACGCTCCTGATCTATGGGAACCCGGTGTGGAAGGGGGTTGGGAAGGAGGAGGACCTCCTCGTGAACCTGCTCCTGGGCCTGGCCAATTCAGCCATTAACAGGGCCAGGCAGCCGGCGATCGAGGGGTGTCCCACCCGACTGTCTGCCCCTCTTCCCCGGCTACGTTCACGGCCGGATGTCCCTGGAGGGGGAGCACGCGGTGTCTGCTGGCACCATCGAGGCCTCTGTGCTCGGTGGGCACCGCAGGGACTGGGCTCTTTTATCAACACCTTTAATCACATTTTGGTTTAATGTTTGTAAGTTTCCTTTAAACGTTGTTCTTGGTTTTCTTGCTGACCTGAATTAGGGGCTGTGCCTGATTTATCCCAATTTTGTAAATTTGGGTTTATTGGTTTTAACTCAAAAGAGTTACATCTCCTTAACCTCCCTAACCCTGCCGCTATGTCTTGGTGCTCCCCGGACATCCACAGTGGGGGCAGCTGCTGACTGTGACACCCTGTCTGTGACCCCCTGTCTGTGACGCCCTGTCTGTGACACCCTGTCTGTGACCCCCTGTCTGTGACCCCCTGTCTGTAAGCCACTGTCTGTGACCCCCTGTCTGTGACCCCCTGTCTGTAACCCACTGTCTGTGACACCCTGTCTGTGACACCCTGTCTGTGACCCCCTGTCTGTGACCCACTGTCTGTGACACCCTGTCTGTGACGCCCTGACTGTGACCCCCTGTCTGTGACGCCCTGACTGTGACGCCCTGACTGTGACCCCCTGTCTGTGATGCCCTGTCTGTGACCCCCTGTCTGTGACCCCCTGTCTGTGACACCCTGTCTGTGACACCTTGTCTGTGACCCCCTGTCTGTGACACCCTGTCTGTGACACCCTGTCTGTGACTCCCTATCTGTGACCCCCTGTCTGTGCCACCCTGTCTGTGACCACCTGTCTGTGACCCCCTGTCTGTGACCACCTGTCTGTGACCCCCTGTCTGTGACCCCCTGTCCGTGACACCCTGTCTGTGACACCCTGTCTGTGGTGACCTTGGAGGGTGTCCCCTGGAGGACTGAGACCTGGAGGTCCCCGGCCTGCTTTCGGGGTCCTGCTGTGTGTCAGTAACACCCTCCTTGGCCTGTGGAGCTGGAGCTGCTGTGGTCACAGGAAGAGGGGATTCGGATGGGCCGGACACTGCCGGAGTCACCTGGGTGGATGGGCCTGGAGTGTGTACCTGCTGACCCTCCTTCCTATGGGTGTCCGAGGGCCCCTAGCTGACCCCTTGAGGGGAAGGGGGAGCTGGAGTGAGACCGAGCTGCCCAGAACCCCTCTCACGTACACACTGTTGGAGGCCAACTATGGTGTCAGTGAGGGAGTAGAGCCCGTGCAGCAGGGCAGGAGTGACATCCTGGACCAAGGTCTCCATGGCAGCCGCCATCCTGCCAGTGTTGACCTCAGTGCGTTGGCAATGTCGGCGCTATCACCTCAGTCTGAAGGTGGACAGACTCCTCCATCGTGCCTTGCCATCTGAGGAGTACAGCAGACATCCCTTCCTGATGTTCCCGAGCTTGTCTTTGCAGCTCCAGCACCTGTGACATGATCGGGTCCAGAGGCTCCTCATCTGACTCGGACTCAGCAATGTTCTGGCCTCCAGCAGCTCCTCCCAGTGCCGGGGACCTGGGAAGTCCCTGCTGCTGCCTGCTGTGGATCAGACTGTGTGATGTAGTCACCAGATTGTGATCCCGAGGTTACTGTAAAGCTGGGTCCCACTGAGGTGTGTGTCTCTGCGCTGGTGGAGGGTGTGGGTGAGGCTGTGATGGGACTTCAGGGAGGGTGTCTCCAGATTCCTCTTCAGAGGTTTCTTCAGGGTTTGATTAGAGTCCCTGGGTCATGGACTCTGTTGACTGTTTGGCAGATGTGTCAGTGAAAGCAAGGGGAGATAATGAGTGCACGGCAGTGCCTGTGAAACAGGACACATCAACCACAGCATGGTTGTCTGATAGAAGTTGCACTGCTGGACCCTCACCTGGTAGAGCAGCACCGACCCTCACGGTCAGTACAGGACCGGTCCCGGTCATCGCCGGGCAGCTGGATGGCTCTGTTTTCAAAGTCCATGAGGGCCTTGATTTCAGGCATCCCTCCACCAGCCTGTGACCTCTCTCTCATGTTGTGTGCCAGCTTGTCCTGTATGAATAGAGATGGAGAGTGTCAGCAGGACACCTGCCAGGCCAGATGATAAGTGTGCCTGTCCTGTGTGGGTGGTGAGTGGTCCCATGGATGGGATGAGGACAATGACGGTGAGTGTGAGAGAGTGAATGGTGATGTCCCTCGCACTGGCAGTGAGTGAGGGCCCTGTGGGTGTGTGATGGGTTTGTGAGGGTGAGAGTTGGGAGTGATGAGAAGAGTAACTTACCCTGGCGGGACAGAGATCATTCATCCTCTTGCGGCACTGGGTGGCTGTCCTGTTCTGCAGGGCGATGGCACTAACCACCACTCCTACCACATCCCAAGCCGGGTGGGTGATGTTGCTGCCCATCCTGGGACCAGAGCGGGGGTACAGCAGATGCTGTTGGGCCGAGGGCCCCATTGTTGAAGTGGGGGTGTGGGTGTGGGGGCTGCAGTATTGCTTCCTCTGCTGGCCCTGTCTCCCAGACGGCGGTGCTGAGCTGCTGGCGATGAGCGCGGTGCTGAGCCTTTTAAAGATGGCGGCCGGCGAGATGGAACAGCGGTGATAGCGGCTGGGTGAATGGGCCATGGCATGTTTCACCAGGGTGAATATATAACGAGATGGGCCCATGTGATTAAATAGATATGAACCAGAGAATCTTTCTTACCAAACCCCAGTTACACTATTACACATCTAGATATCAGATAGTAAAAGTTAACTCTCGATTACAAGATGCACAAAGCGACTCTGAGAAGCACAGATGATGCTAATTTTGGAGAATATCTGTAAAAACCTGTAATGGACACATCAGGAGCTCTCACAGGAACAGGAACACCTCAGGTATCAGTTTGTGTTAAACACACTGCGCCAGTTTCTGTGTTATTAGGAGTTAGTGAAATGTGGCCTGTTGATGTTCTTCACATTGTTCCTCTACTGATTTGACTTTCTGTGGCTCTGATCATTCACTGTCAGGACATTTGATGAATGGATTTATAAGACACCCTGAAGCAGACCACCCAAGATGGTTTGTGGAATGCGAGTTGAATCAGTGTAAGGCAAAGCAGTTACAAATCAGATTGCAGAGTTTTACCATCTCAGACATTCAATAAAATTGTTGGATTTTCCTTTCCTGTTCCAGGCCTGAATTGTATCAGGAAAGGGTAAAATGAGGTTCATGGGGCAGGAATTGTAAATTAACCCCTCGATCCCCAGCACAAGCCTTCTTCCCCCAGTCAGGAAAGGTGACAGATCCTGCCCAGCTCACATGTCCAGTGACATCCAAGTGGCCATAATGAGGACTTGGGGGAAATTTCAATTTCATCCCACAAAATATTTCATCATGTTTGGAGGGGAGAATTTTCTCCCTGTTCGAGATTGGGCACAGGCGGGCACAGGGCTGATCGCCATACACAATCGGCTCGGTGCCACCATTTTTTGTGGGCGGGGCAATTCAGTCCGGACCAGTGTGAAGCAAGGCTACTGAGGGTAGTTGGAGTGGGTGGACACAGCTCCTGAGGGTAGTTGGAGTGAGTGGGCACAGCTCCTGAGGGTAGTTGGAGAGGGGGTCACAGCTCCTGAGTGTAGATGGAGTGAGTGGGCACAGCTCCTGAGGGTAGTTGGAGTGGGTGGACACAGCTCCTGAGTGTAGTTGGAGTGGGTGGACACAGCTCCTGAGGGTAGTTGGAGTGGGTGGACAAAGCTCCTGAGGGTAGTTGGAGAGGGGGACACAGCTCCTGAGTGTAGATGGAGTGAGTGGGCACAGCTCCTGAGGGTAGTTGGAGTGAGTGGAAACAGCTCCTGAGTGTAGTTGGAGTGGGTGGACACAGCTCCTGAGGGTAGATGGAGTGGGTGGACACAGCTCCTGAGGGTAGTTGGAGTGGGTGGACACAGCTACTGAGGGTAGTTGGACTGGGTGGACACAGCTACTGAGGGTAGTTGGAGTGGGTGGACACAACTCCTGAGGGTAGATGGAGTGAGTTGACACAGCTCCTACTCGTAGTTGGAGTGAGTTGGCACAGCTCCTGAGGGTAGTCGGAGTGAGTGGACACAGCTCCTGAGGGTAGTTGGAGTGAGTGGACACAGCTCCAGAGGGTAGTTGCAGTGAGTGGGCACAGCTCCTGAGGGTAGTGTGAGTGAGTGGACACAGCTCCTAAGGGTAGTTGGAGTGGGTGGACACAGCTATTGAGGGTAGTTAGAGTGAGTGTGCACAGCTCCTGAGGGTAGTTGGAGTGAGTGGGCACAGGTCCTGAGTGTATTTGGAGTGGGTGAGCACAGCTCCTGAGGGTAGTTGGAGTGGGTGGGCACAGCTCCTGAGGGTAGTTGGAGTGAGTGGGCACAGCTACTGAGTGTATTTGGAGTGGGTGGGCACAGCTCCTGAGGGTAGTTGGAGAGGGTGGGCAAAGCTCATGAGGGTAGTTGGAGTGAGTGGGCACAGCTCCTGAGGGTAGTTGGAGTGAGTGGACACAGCTCCTGAGGGTAGTTGGAGTGGTTGGGCACAGCTCCTGAGGGTAGTTGGAGTGGTTGGGCACAGCTCCTGAGGGTAGTTGGAGTGAGTGTGCACAGCTCCTGAGGGTAGTTGGAGCAGGTGGTTGCAGCTCCTGAGGGTAGTTGGAGTGAAAGGGCACAGTTACTGAGGGTAGTTGGAGTGAGTGGGCACAGCTCCTGAGGGTAGTTGGAGTGAGTGGGCACAGTCCTGAGGGTTGTGGAGTGAGTGGGCACAGCCCTGAGGGATGTGGAGTGAGTGGACACAGTTCCTGAGGGTACTTGGAGTGAGTGGGCACATCTCCTTAGTGTAGTTGGAGTGAGTGGGCACAGCTGCTGAGGATAGATGGAGTGAGTGGGCACAGCACTTGAGGCTAGTTGTAGTGAGTGGGCTAAGCTCCTGAGGGTAGTTGGAGTGAGTGGGCACAGCTCCTGAGGGTAGTTGGAGTGGGTGGACACAGCTCCTGAGGGTAGTTGCAGTGAGTGGGCACAGCTCCTGTGGGTAGTTGGAGTGGGTGGACACAGCTCCTGAGGGTAGTTGGAGTGAGTGGGCACAGCTCATGCGGGTAGTTGGAGTGAGTGGACACAGCAACTGAGGGTAGTTGGACTGAGTGGACACAGCTCCTGAGGGTAGTTGGAGTGAGTGGACACAGCTCCTGAGGGTAGTTGGAGTGGGTGGGCACAGCTCCTGAGGGTAGTTGGAGTGGGTGGACACAGCTCCTGAGGGTAGTTGGAGTGGGTGTGCACAGCTCCTGAGGGTAGTTGGAGTGAGTGGTCACGGCTACTGAGGGTAGTTGGAGTGGGTGGGCACAGCTACTGAGGGTAGTGGGAGTGATTGGGCACAGCTACTGAGGGTAGTTGGAGTGGGTGGGCACAGCTCATGCGGGTAGTTGGAGTGAGTGGACACAGCAACTGAGGGTAGTTGGAGTGAGTGGACACAGCTCCTGTGGGTAGTTGGAGTGAGTGGACACAGCTCCTGAGGGTAGTTGGAGTGGGTGGGCACAGCTCCTGAGGGTAGTTGGAGTGGGTGGACACAGCTCCTGTGGGTAGTTGGAGTGGGTGTGCACAGCTCCTGATGGTAGTTGGAGTGAGTGGACACAGCTCCTGAGGGTAGTTGGAGTGGGTGGGCACAGCTACTGAGGGTAGTGGGAGTGAGTGGGCACAGCTACTTGGGTAGTTGGAGTGGGTGGGCACAGCTCCTGTGGGTAGATGGAGTGAGTGTGCAAAGCTCCTGACGTTAGTCGGATTGAGTGGACACAGCTCCTAATCGTAGTTGGAGTGAGTGGACACAGCTCCTGAGGGTAGTCGGAGTGAGTGGACACAGCTCTTCAGGGTAGTCGGAGTGAGTGGACACAGCTCCTAATCGTAGTTGGAGTGAGTAGCCACAGCTCCTGAGGGTAGTTGGAGTGAGTGGGCACAGCTCCTGAGGGTAGTTGGAGTGGGTGGACACAGCACCTGAGGGTAGTTGTATTGAGTGGGCACAGCTCCTGAGGGTAGTTGGAGTGAGTGGGCACAGTTCCTGAGTGTAGTCGGAGTGAGTGGACACAGCTCCTAATCGTATTTGGAGTGAGTGGGCACAGCTCCTGAGGGTAGTTGGAGTGAGTGGACACAGCTCCTGAGGGTAGATGGAGTGAGTGGACACAGCTCCTAATCGTAGTTGGAGTGAGTGGACACAGCTCCTGAGGGTAGTTGGAGTGAGTGGACACAGCTCCTGAGGGTAGTCGGAGTGAGTGGACACAGCTCCTAATCGTAGTTGGAGTGAGTGGACACAGCTCCTGAGGGTAGTTGGAGTGAGTGGGCACAGCTCCTGAGGGTAGTCGGAGTGAGTGGACACAGCTCCTGTGGGTAGTTGGAGTGAGTGGGCACAGCTCCTGTGGGTAGTCGGTTTGAGTGGACACAGCTCCTGAGGGTAGTTGGAGTGAGTGGGCACAGCTCCTGAGGGGAGTTGGAGTGGGTGGACACAGCTCCTAAGGGTAGTTGTATTGAGTGGGCACAGCTCCTGAGGGTAGTCGGAGTGAGTGGACACAGCTCCTGAGGGTAGTCGGAGTGAGTGGACACAGCTCCTGAGGGTAGTTGGAGTGAGTGGGTACAGCTCCTGAGGGTAGTTGGAGTGAGTGGGCACAGTTCCTGAGTGTAGTCGGAGTGAGTGGACACAGCTCCTAATCGTAGTTGGAGTGAGTGGGCACAGCCCCTGAGGGTAGTTGGAGTGAGTGGACACAGCTCCTGAGGGTAGATGGAGTGAGTGGGCACAGCTCCTAATCGTAGTTGGAGTGAGTGGGCACAGCTCCTGAGGGTAGATGGAGTGATTGTGCACAGCTCCTGAGGGTAGTTCGAGTGAGTGTGCACAGCTCCTGAGTGGAGTTGGAGTGAGTGTGCACAGCTCCTTATCGTAGTTGGAGTGAGAGGACACAGCTCCTGAGGGTAGTTGGAGTGGGTGGGCACAGCTCCTGAGGGTAGTTGGATTGAGTGGGCACAGCTCCTGAGGGTAGTTGGAGTGGGTGGGCACAGCTCCTGAGGGTAGTTGGAGTGAGTGGACACAGCTCCTGAGGGTAGTTGGAGTGAGTGGACACAGCTCCTGAGGGTAGTTGGAGTGGGTGGACAAAGCTACTGAGCGTAGTTGGACTGGGTGGGCACAGCTACTGAGGGTAGTGGAAGTGAGTGGGCACAGCTACTTAGGGTAGTTGGAGTGGATGGGCACAGCTCCTGAGGTAGATGGAGTGAATGTGCACAGCTCCTGAGGGTAGTCGGAGTGAGTGGACACAGCTCCTAATCGTAGTTGGAGTGAGTGGGCACAGCTCCTGAGGGTAGCCGGAGTGAGTGGACACAGCTCCTGAGGGTAGTTGGAGTGAGTGGACACAACTCCTGAGGGTAGTTGCAGTGAGTGGGCACAGCTCCTGAGGGTAGTGTGAGTGAGTGGACACAGCTCCTGAGGGTAGTTGGAGTGGGTGGACACCGCTACTGAGGGTAGTTGGAGTGATTGTGCACAGCTCCTGAGGGTAGTTGGAGTGTGTGGGCACAGCTCCTGAGGGTAGTTGGAGTGGGTGGGCACAGCTCCTGAGGGTAGTTGGAGTGAGTGGGCACAGCTCCTGAGTGTATTTGGAGTGGGTGGGCACAGCTCCTGAGGGTAGTTGGAGAGGGTGGGCACAGCTCATGAGGGTAGTTGGAGTGAGTGGGCACAGCTCCTGATGGTAGTTGGAGTGAGTGGACACAGCTCCTGAGGGTAGTTGGAGAGGGTGGGCACAGCTCATGAGGGTAGTTGGAGTGAGTGGGCACAGCTCCTGATGGTAGTTGGAGTGAGTGGACACAGCTCCTGAGGGTAGTTGGAGTGGTTGGGCACAGCTCCTGAGGGTAGTTGGAGTGAGTGGGCACAGTTCCTGAGGGTAGTTGGAGTGAGTGTGCACAGCTCCTGAGGGTAGTTGGAGTGGGTGGGCACAGCTCCTGAGGGTAGTTGGAGTGGGTGGGCACAGATCCTGAGGGTAGTTGGAGTGAGTGGGCACCGATCCTGAGGGTAGTTGGAGTGAGTGGACACAGCTCCTGAGGGTAGTTGGAGTGAGTGTGCACAGCTCCTGAGGGTAGTTGGAGTGAGTGTGCACAGCTCCTGAGGGTAGTTGGAGTGAAAGGGCACAGTTACTGAGGGTAGTTGGAGTGAGTGGGCAGAGATCCTGAGGGTAGTTGGAGTGAGTGGGCACAGCCCTGAGGGTTGTGGAGTGAGTGGGCACAGCCCTGAGGGTTGTGGAGTGAGTGGACACAGTTCCTGAGGCTAGTAGGAGTGAGTGGGCACATCTCCTGAGTGTAGTTGGAGTGAGTGGGCACAGCTGCTGAGGATAGATGGAGTGAGTGGGCACAGCTCCTGAGGGTAGTTGGAGTGGGTGGACACAGCTCCTGAGGGTAGTTGGAGTGAGTGGGCACAGCTCCTGTGGGTAGTTGGAGTGGTTGGACACAGCTCCTGAGGGTAGTTGGAGTGAGTGTGCACAGCTCCTGTGGGTAGTTGGAGTGGGTGGACACGGCTCCTGAGGGTAGTTGGAGTGAGTGGGCACAGCTCCTGAGGGTAGTTGGAGTGGGTGGACACAGCACCTGAGGGTAGTTGGAATGAATGGACACAGCTCCTGAGGGTCGTTGGAGTGAGTGGACACAGCTCCTGAGGGTAGTTGGAGTGGGTGGGCACAGATCCTGAGGGTAGTTGGAGTGAGTGGACACAGCTCCTGAGGGTAGTTGGACTGGGTGGGCACAGCTACTGAGGGTAGAGGGAGTGAGTGGTTACGGCTACTGAGGGCAGTTGGAGTGGGTGGGCACAGCTACTGAGGGTAGTGGGAGTGAGTGGGCACAGCTACTGAGGGTAGTTGGAGTGGGTGGGCAAAGCTCCTGAGGGTAGATGGAGTGAGTGTGCAAAGCTCCTGACGTTAGTCGGAGTGAGTGGACACAGCTCCTAATCGTAGTTGGAGTGAGTGGACACAGCTCCTGAGCGTAGTTGGAGTGAGTGGGCACAGCTCCTGAGGGTAGTCGGAGTGAGTGGACACAGCTCCTGTGGGTAGTTGGAGTGAGTGGGCACAGCTCCTGAGGGTAGTCGGTTTGAGTGGACACAGCTCCTGAGGGTAGTTGGAGTGAGTGGGCACAGCTCCTGAGGGGAGTTGGAGTGGGTGGACACAGCTCCTGAGGGTAGTTGTATTGAGTGGGCACAGCTCCTGAGGGTAGTCGGAGTGAGTGGACACAGCTCCTGAGGGTAGTCGGAGTGAGTGGACACAGCTCCTGAGGGTAGTTGGAGTGAGTGGGCACAGCTCCTGAGGGTAGTTGGAGTGAGTGGGCACAGTTCTTGAGTGTAGTCGGAGTGAGTGGACACAGCTCCTAATCGTAGTTGGAGTGAGTGGGCACAGCCCCTGAGGGTAGTTGGAGTGAGTGGACACAGCTCCTGAGGGTAGATGGAGTGAGTGGGCACAGCTCCTAATCGTAGTTGGAGTGAGTGGGCACAGCTCCTGAGGGTAGATGGAGTGAGTGTGCACAGCTCCTGAGGGTAGTTCGAGTGAGTGTGCACAGCTCCTGAGGGGAGTTGGAGTGAGTGTGCACAGCTCCAAATCGTAGTTGGAGTGAGAGGACACAGCTCCTGAGGGTAGTTGGAGTGGGTGGGCACAGCTCCTGAGGGTAGTTGGAGTGAGTGGGCACAGCTCCTGAGGGTAGTTGGAGTGGGTGGGCACAGCTCCTGAGGGTAGTTGGAGTGAGTGGACACAGCTCCTGAGGGTAGTTGGAGTGAGTGGACACAGCTCCTGAGGGTAGTTGGAGTGGGTGGACACAGCTACTGAGGGTAGTTGGAGTGGTTGGGCACAGCTCCTGAGGGTAGTTGGAGTGAGTGGGCACAGTTCCTGAGGGTAGTTGGAGTGAGTGTGCACAGCTCCTGAGGGTAGTTGGAGTGGGTGGGCACAGCTCCTGAGGGTAGTTGGAGTGGGTGGGCACAGATCCTGAGGGTAGTTGGAGTGAGTGGGCACCGATCCTGAGGGTAGTTGGAGTGAGTGGACACAGCTCCTGAGGGTAGTTGGAGTGAGTGTGCACAGCTCCTGAGGGTAGTTGGAGTGAAAGGGCACAGTTAATGAGGGTAGTTGGAGTGAAAGGGCACAGTTACTGAGGGTAGTTGGAGTGAGTGGGCAGAGATCCTGAGGGTAGTTGGAGTGAGTGGGCACAGCCCTGAGGGTTGTGGAGTGAGTGGGCACAGCCCTGAGGGTTGTGGAGTGAGTGGACACAGTTCCTGAGGGTAGTAGGAGTGAGTGGGCACATCTCCTGAGTGTAGTTGGAGTGAGTGGGCACAGCTGCTGAGGATAGATGGAGTGAGTGGGCACAGCTCCTGAGGGTAGTTGGAGTGGGTGGACACAGCTCCTGAGGGTAGTTGGAGTGAGTGGGCACAGCCCCTGTGGGTAGTTGGAGTGGTTGGACACAGCTCCTGAGGGTAGTTGGAGTGAGTGTGCACAGCTGCTGTGGGTAGTTGGAGTGGGTGGACACAGCTCCTGAGGGTAGTTGGAGTGAGTGGGCACAGCTCCTGAGGGTAGTTGGAGTGGGTGGACACAGCACCTGAGGGTAGTTGGAATGAATGGACACAGCTCCTGAGGGTCGTTGGAGTGAGTGGACACAGCTCCTGAGGGTAGTTGGAGTGGGTGGGCACAGATCCTGAGGGTAGTTGGAGTGAGTGGACACAGCTCCTGAGGGTAGTTGGACTGGGTGGGCACAGCTACTGAGGGTAGAGGGAGTGAGTGGTTACGGCTACTGAGGGTAGTTGGAGTGGGTGGGCACAGCTACTGAGGGTAGTGGGAGTGAGTGGGCACAGCTACTGAGGGTAGTTGGAGTGGGTGGGCAAAGCTCCTGAGGGTAGATGGAGTGAGTGTGCAAAGCTCCTGACGTTAGTCGGAGTGAGTGGACACAGCTCCTAATCGTAGTTGGAGTGAGTGGACACAGCTCCTGAGCGTAGTTGGAGTGAGTGGGCACAGCTCCTGAGGGTAGTCGGAGTGAGTGGACACAGCTCCTGTGGGTAGTTGGAGTGAGTGGGCACAGCTCCTGAGGGTAGTCGGTTTGAGTGGACACAGCTCCTGAGGGTAGTTGGAGTGAGTGGGCACAGCTCCTGAGGGGAGTTGGAGTGGGTGGACACAGCTCCTGAGGGTAGTTGTATTGAGTGGGCACAGCTCCTGAGGGTAGTCGGAGTGAGTGGACACAGCTCCTGAGGGTATTCGGAGTGAGTGGACACAGCTCCTGAGGGTAGTTGGAGTGAGTGGGCACAGCTCCTGAGGGTAGTTAGAGTGAGTGGGCACAGTTCCTGAGTGTAGTCGGAGTGAGTGGACACAGCTCCTAATCGTAGTTGGAGTGAGTGGGCACAGCCCCTGAGGGTAGTTGGAGTGAGTGGACACAGCTCCTGAGGGTAGATGGAGTGAGTGGGCACAGCTCCTAATCGTAGTTGGAGTGAGTGGGCACAGCTCCTGAGGGTAGATGGAGTGAGTGTGCACAGCTCCTGAGGGTAGTTCGAGTGAGTGTGCACAGCTCCTGAGGGGAGTTGGAGTGAGTGTGCACAGCTCCAAATCGTAGTTGGAGTGAGAGGACACAGCTCCTGAGGGTAGTTGGAGTGGGTGGGCACAGCTCCTGAGGGTAGTTGGAGTGAGTGGGCACAGCTCCTGAGGGTAGTTGGAGTGGGTGGGCACAGCTCCTGAGGGTAGTTGGAGTGAGTGGACACAGCTCCTGAGGGTAGTTGGAGTGAGTGGACACAGCTCCTGAGGGTAGTTGGAGTGGGTGGACACAGCTACTGAGGGTAGTTGGAGTGATTGTGCACAGCTCCTGAGGGTAGTTGGAATGTGTGGGCACAGCTCCTGAGGGTAGTTGGAGTGGGTGGGCACAGCTCCTGAGGGTAGTTGGAGTGAGTGGGCACAGCTCCTGAGTGTATTTGGAGTGGGTGGGCACAGCTCCTGAGGGTAGTTGGAGAGGGTGGGCACAGCTCATGAGGGTAGTTGGAGTGAGTGGGCACAGCTCCTGATGGTAGTTGCAGTGAGTGGACACAGCTCCTGAGGGTAGTTGGAGAGGGTGGGCACAGCTCATGAGGGTAGTTGGAGTGAGTGGGCACAGCTCCTGATGGTAGTTGGAGTGAGTGGACAGAGGTCCTGAGGGTAGTTGGAGTGGTTGGGCACAGCTCCTGAGGGTAGTTGGAGTGAGTGGGCACAGTTCCTGAGGGTAGTTGGAGAGAGTGGGCACAGCTCCTGAGGGTAGTTGGAGTGGGTGGGCACAGCTCCTGAGGGTAGTTGGAGTGGGTGGGCACAGATCCTGAGGGTAGTTGGAGTGAGTGGGCACAGATCCTGAGGGTAGTTGGAGTGAGTGGACACAGCTCCTGAGGGTAGTTGGAGTGAGTGTGCACAGCTCCTGAGGGTAGTTGGAGTGAAAGGGCACAGTTAATGAGGGTAGTTGGAGTGGAAGGGCACAGTTACTGAGGGTAGTTGGAGTGAGTGGGCAGAGATCCTGAGGGTAGTTGGAGTGAGTGGGCACAGCCCTGAGGGTTGTGGAGTGAGTGGGCACAGCACTGAGGGTTGTGGAGTGAGTGGGCACATCTCCTGAGTGTAGTTGGAGTGAGTGGGCACAGCTGCTGAGGATAGATGGAGTGAGTGGGCACAGCACTTGAGGGCAGTTGTAGTGAGTGTTTTCAGCTCCTGAGGGTAGTTGGAGTGAGTGGGCACAGCTACTGAGGGTAGTTGGAGTGGGTGGACACAGCTCCTGAGGGTAGTTGGAGTGAGTGGGCACAGCTCCTGTGGCTAGTTGGAGTGGTTGGACACAGCTCCTGAGGGTAGTTGGAGTGAGTGTGCACAGCTCCTGTGGGTAGTTGGAGTGGGTGGACACAGCTCCTGAGGGTAGTTGGAGTGAGTGGGCACAGCTCCAGAGGGTAGTTGGAGTGAGTGGACACAGCACCTGAGGGTAGTTGGAATGAATGTACACAGCTCCTGAGGGTCGTTGGAGTGAGTGGGCACAGCTCCTGAGGGTAGTTGGAGTGGGTGGGCACAGCTCCTGAGGGTAGTTGGAGAGGGTGTACACAGCTCCTGAGGGTAGTTGGAGTGGGTGGGCACAGATCCTGAGGGTAGTTGGAGTGAGTGGACACAGCTCCTGAGGGTAGTTGGACTGGGTGGGCACAGCTACTGAGGGTAGAGGGAGTGAGTGGTTACGGCTACTGAGGGTAGTTGGAGTGGGTGGACACAGCTCCTGAGGGTAGTTGGAGTGAGTGGGCACAGCTCCAGAGGGTAGTTGGAGTGAGTGGACACAGCACCTGAGGGTAGTTGGAATGAATGTACACAGCTCCTGAGGGTCGTTGGAGTGAGTGGGCACAGCTCCTGAGGGTAGTTGGAGTGGGTGGGCACAGCTCCTGAGGGTAGTTGGAGTGGGTGTACACAGCTCCTGAGGGTAGTTGGAGTGGGTGGGCACAGATCCTGAGGGTAGTTGGAGTGAGTGGACACAGCTCCTGAGGGTAGTTGGACTGGGTGGGCACAGCTACTGAGGGTAGAGGGAGTGAGTGGTTACGGCTACTGAGGGTAGTTGGAGTGGGTGGGCACAGCTACTGAGGGTAGTGGGAGTGAGTGGGCACAGCTACTGAGGGTAGTTGGAGTGGGTGGGCACAGCTCCTGAGGGTAGATGGAGTGAGTGTGCACAGCTCCTGAGGGTAGATGGAGTGAGTGGACACAGCTCCTGACGTTAGTCGGAGTGAGTGGACACAGCTCCTAATCGTAGTTGGATTTGAGTGGACACAGATCCTGAGGGTAGACGGAGTGAGTGGACACAGCTCCTGAGGGTAGTCGGAGTCAGTGGACACAGCTCCTAATCGTAGTTGGAGTGAGTGGACACAGCTCATGAGGGTAGTTGGAGTGAGTGGGCACAGCTCCTGAGGGTAGTCGGTGTGAGTGGACACAGCTCCTGTGGGTAGTTGGAGTGAGTGGGCACAGCTCCTGAGTGTAGTCGGAGTGAGTGGACACAGCTCCTGAGGGTAGTTGGAGTGAGTGGGCACAGCTCCTGAGGGTAGTTGGAGTGGGTGGACACAGCTCCTGAGGGTAGTTGTAGTGAGTGGGCACAGCTCGTGAGGGTAGTCGGAGGGAGTGGACACAGCTCCTGAAGGTAGTCGGAGTGAGTGGACACAGCTCCTGAGGGTAGTTGGAGTGAGTGGGCACAGCTCCTGAGGGTAGGTGGAGTGAGTGGGCACAGTTCCTGAGTGTAGTCGGAGTGAGTGGACACAGCTCCTAATCGTAGTTGGATTGAGTGGGCACAGTTCCTGAGGGTAGATGTAGTGAGTGGACACAGCTCCTGAGGGTAGATGGAGTGAGTGTGCACAGCTCCTGAGGGTAGTTGGAGTGAGTGTGCACAGCTCCTGAGGGTAGTTGGATTGAGTGGACACAGATCCTGAGGGTAGTTGGAGTGGGTGGGCACAGATACTGAGGGTAGTTGGAGTGAGTGTACACAGCTCCTAATTGTAGTTGGAGTGAGAGGACACAGCTTCTGAGCGTAGTTGGAGTGAGTGGGCACAGCTCCTGAGGGTAGTTGGAGTGGGTGGGCACAGCTCCTGAGGGTAGTTGGAGTGAGTGGACACAGCTCCTGAGGGTAGTTGGAGTGGGTGTGCACAGCTACTGAGGGTAGTTGGTGTGAGTGGACTCAGCTCCTGAGGGTAGTTGGAGTGAGTGGACACAGCTACTGAGCGTAGTTGGAGTGAGTGGGCACAGCTCCTGAGGGTAGTTGGAGTGGGTGGGCACAGCTCCTGAGGGTAGTTGGAGTGAGTGGACACAGCTCCTGAGGGTAGTTGGAGTGGGTGTGCACAGCTACTGAGGGTAGTTGGTGTGAGTGGACTCAGCTCCTGAGGGTAGTTGGAGTGAGTGGACACAGCTACTGAGCGTAGTTGGACTGGGTGGGCACAGCTACTGAGGGTAGTGGGAGTGAGTGGGCACAGCTACTGAGGGTAGTTGGAGTGGATGGGCACAGCTCCTGAGGGTAGTTGGAGTGGGTGGGCACAGCTCCTTAGGGTAGTTGGAGTGGGTGGGCACAGATCCTGAGGGTAGTGGAAGTGAGTGGGCACAGATCCTGAGGGTAGTTGGAGTGAGTGGACACAGCTCCTGAGGGTAGTTGGAGTGAGTGTGCACATCTCCTGAGGATAGTTGGAGCAGGTGGTTGCAGCTCCTGAGGGTAGTTGGAATGAAAGGGCACAGTTAATGAGGGTAGTTGGAGTGTGTGGGCACAGTTACTGAGGTTAGTTGGAGTGATTGGGCAGAGCTCCTGAGGGTAGTTGGAGTGATTGGGCACAGCCCTGAGGGTTGTGGAGTGAGTGGGCACAGACCTGAGGGTTGTGGAGTGAGTGGACACAGCTCCTGAGGGTAGTAGGAGTGAGTGGGCACATCTCCTGAGTGTAGTTGGAGTGAGTGGGCACAGCTGCTGAGGATAGATGGAGTGAGTGGGCACAGCACTTGAGGGCAGTTGTAGTGAGTGGGCTCAGCTCCTGAGGGTAGTTGGAGTGAGTGGGCACAGCTCCTGAGGGTAGTTGGAGTGGGTGGGCACAGCTGCTGAGGGTAGTTGGAGTGAGTGGGCACAGCTCCTGTGGGTAGTTGGAGTGGGTGGACACAGCTCCTGAGGGTAGTTGGATTGAGTGGGCACAGCTCCTGAGGGTAGCTGGAGTGAGTGGACACAGCACCTGAGGGTAGTTGGAGTGAGTGGACACAGCACCTGAGGGTAGTTGGAGTGAGTGCACACAGCTCCTGAGGGTAGTTGGAGTGGGTGGGCACAGCTCCTGAGGGTAGATGGAGTGAGTGGGCACAGCTCCTGAGGGTAGTCGGAGTGAGTGGACACAGCTCCTGAGGGTAGTTGGAGTGAGTGGGCACAGCTCCTCAGGGTAGTTGGAGTGAAAGGGCACAGTTCCTGAGGGTAGTTGGAGTGGGTGGGCACTGTTCCTGAGGGTAGTTGGAGAGAGTGGACACAGCTCCTGAGGGTAGTCGGAGTGAGTGGACACAGCTCCTGAGGGTAGTTGGAGTGAATGGGCACAGCTACAGAGGGTAGTTGGAGTGAGTGGGCACAGCTCCTGAGGGTAGTTGGAGTGAGTGGACACAGCTCCTGAGGGTAGTTAGAGTGAGTGGGCACAGCTCCTGAGGGTAGTTGGAGTGAGTGGGCACAGTTCCTGAGTGTAGTTGGAGTGAGTGGACACAGCTCCTGAGGGTAGTTGGAGTGGGTGGACAGAGCTCCTGAGGGTAGTTGGAGTGGGTGGGCACTGTTCCTGAGGGCAGTTGGAGTGAGTGGACACAGCTCCTGAGGGTAGTTGGAGTGAGTGGGCACAGTTCCTGAGTGTAGTTGGAGTGAGTGGGCACAGCTCCTGAGGGTAGTAGGAGTGAGTGGACACAGCTACTGAGGGTAGTTGGAGTGGTTGGGCACAGCCCCTGAGGGTAGTTGGAGTGAGTGGGCACAATTACTGAGGGTAGTTGGAGTGGTTGGGCACAGCTCCTGAGGGTAGTTGGAGTGAGTGGACACAGCTCCTGAGGGTAGATGGAGTGAGTGGACACAGCTCCTAATCGTAGTTGGAGTGATTGGACACAGCTCCTGAGGGTAGTCGGAGTGAGTGGACACAGCTCCTGAGGGTAGTTGGAGTGAGTGGACACAGCTCTTAATCGTAGTTGTAGTGAGTGGACACAGCTCCTGAGGGTAGATGGAATGAGTGTGCCCAGCTCCTGAGGGTAGTTGGAGTGAGTGGGCACAGCTCCTAATCGTAGTTGGAGTGAGTGGACACAGCTGCTGAGGGTAGTTGGAGTGAGTGGACACAGCTGCTGAGGGTAGTTGGAGTGAGTGGACACAGCTCCTGAGGGTAGTTGGAGTGGGTGGGCACAGCTCCTGAGGGTAGTTGGAGTGAGTGGACACAGCTCCTGAGGGTAGTTGGAGTGAGTGGACACAGCTCCTGAGGGTAGATGGAGTGAGTGGGCACAGTTACTGAGGGTAGTTGGAGTGGGTGGGCACAGCTGCTGAGGATAGATGGAGTGAGTGGGCACAGCACTTGAGGGCAGTTGTAGTGAGTGGGCTCAGCTCCTGAGGGTAGTTGGAGTGAGTGGGCACAGCTCCTGAGGGTAGTTGGAGTGGGTGGGCACAGCTCCTGAGGGTAGTTGGAGTGAGTGGGCACAGCTCCTGTGGGTAGTTGGAGTGGGTGGACACAGCTCCTGAGGGTAGTTGGAATGAGTGGGCACAGCTCCTGAGGGTAGTTGGAGTGAGTGGACACAGCACCTGAGGGTAGTTGGAGTGAGTGGACACAGCACCTGAGGGTAGTTGGAGTGAGTGGACACAGCTCCTGAGGGTAGTTGGAGTGGGTGGGCACAGCTCCTGAGGGTAGATGGAGTGAGTGGGCACAGCTCCTGAGTGTAGTCGGAGTGAGTGGACACAGCTTCTGAGGGTAGTTAGAGTGAGTGGGCACAGCTCCTCAGGGTAGTTGGAGTGAAAGGGCACAGTTCCTGAGGGTAGTTGGAGTAGGTGGGCACTGTTCCTGAGGGTAGTTGGAGAGAGTGGACACAGCTCCTTAGGGTAGTCGGAGTGAGTGGACACAGCTCCTGAGGGAAGTTGGAGTGAGTGGGCACAGCTCCTGAGTGTATTTGGAGTGGGTGGGCACAGCTCCTGAGGGTAGTTGGAGAGAGTGGGCACAGCTCATGAGGGTAGTTGGAGTGAGTGGGCACAGCTCCTGAGGGTAGTAGGAGTGGTGGGCACAGCTCATGAGGGTAGTTGGAGAGAGTGGGCACAGCTCATGAGGGTAGTTGGAGTGAGTGGGCACAGCTTCTGAGGGTAGTAGGAGTGGTGGGCACAGCTCATGAGGGTAGTAGGAGTGAATGGCACAGCTCCTGAGGGTAGTTTGAGTGAGTGGGCACAGCTCCTGAGTGTAGTTGGAGTGGGTGTGCACAGCTACTGAGGGTAGATGGAGTGAGTGGGCACAGCTCCTGAGGGTAGTTGAAGTCGGTGGACACAGCTACTGAGGGTAGTTGGAGTGAGTGGGCACAGCTCCTGAGGGTAGTTGGAGTGGGTGGGCACAGCTCCAGTGGGTAGTTGGAGTGAGTGAGCTCAGATACTGAGGGTAGTTGGAGTGAGTGGGCACAGCTCCTGAGGGTAGTTGGAGTGAGTGGGCACAGCTACTGAGGGTTGTTGGAGTGGGTGGGCACAATCCTGAGGGTAGTTGGAGTGAGTGGGCACAGATCCTGAGGGTAGTTGGAGTGAGTGGACACAGCTCCTGAGGGTAGTTGTAGTGAGTGGGCTCAGCTCCTAAGGGTAGTTGGAGTGAAAGGGCACAGTTACTGAGGGTAGTTGGAGTGAGTGGGCAGAGCTCCTGAGGGTAGTTGGAGTGAGTGGGCACAGCCCTTAGGGTTGTGCAGTGAGTGAGCACAGCCCTGAGTGTTGTGGAGTGAGTGGGCACAGCCCTGAGGGTTGTGGAGTGAGTGGGCACAGCTCCTGAGTGTAGTTTGAGTGAGTGGGCACAGCTGCTGAGGATAGATGGAGTGAGTGGGCACAGCACTTGAGGGTAGTTGCAGTGAGTGGGCTAAGCTCCTGAAGGTAGTTGGAGTGAGTGGGCATAGCTCCTGAGGGTAGTTGGAGTGGGTGGACACAGCACCTGAGGGTAGTTGGAGTGAGTGGACACAGCACCTGAGGGTAGTTGGAGTGAGTGGACACAGCTCCTGAGTGTAGTTGGAGTGAGTGGAGACAGCTCCTGAGGGTAGTTGGAGTGGGTGGGCACAGTTACTGAGGGTAGTTGGAGTGGGTGGGCACGGTTACTGAGGGTAGTTGGAGTGAGTGGGCACAGCTAATGAGGGTGGTTGGAGTGAGTGAGCTCAGCTCCTGAGGGTAGTTGGTGTGGATGGGCACAGCTCCTCAGGGTAGCTGGAGCATGTGGGCACAGCTCCTGGGGGTAGTTGGAGTGGGTGCGCACAGCTCCTGAGGGTAGTTGGAGTGAGTGGACACGGCTATTGAGAGTAGTTGGAGTGGATGGACACAGCTACTGAGGGTAGTTGGAGTGAGTGGGCACAGCTCCTGAGGGTAGATGGAGTGAGTGGACACAGCCCAGAGGTTAGTTGGACAGAATGGGCTCAGCTCCGGAGGGTAGTTGGAGTGAGTGGGCACGGCTACTGAGGGTAGTTGGACAGAATGGGCACAGCTCCTGAGGGTAGTTGGAGTGAGTGGGCACAGCTCCTGAGGGTAGTTGGAGAGAGTGGGCACAGCCCCTGAGGGCAGTTGGAGTGAGTGGGCACAGCTCCTGAGGGTAGTTGGACTGGGTGGGCACAGCTCCTGAGGGTAGTTGGAGTGAGTGCGCACAGCTACTGAGGGTAGTTGGAGAGAGTGTGCACAGCTCCTGAGGGTAGATGGAGTGAGTGTGCCCAGCTCCTGAGGGTAGTTGGAGTGAGTGGACACACTACTGATGTTTAGATGGAGTGAGTGTGCACAGCTCGAAAGGGTAGTTGGAGTGAGTGGACACAGCTCCTGAGGGTAGTTGTAGTGAGTGGACACTGCTCCTGAGGGTAGTTGGAGTGAGTGGACACAGCTACTGAGGTTTAGATGGAGTGAGTGTGCATAGCTCGAGAGGGTAGATGGAGTGAGTGGACACAGCTACTAAGGGCAGTTGTAGTGAGTTGGCACAGCTCCTGTGGGTAGTTGGAGTTTGTGGGCACAGCTCCTGTGGGTAGTTGGAGTGGGTGGGCACAGCTCCTGTGGGTAGTTGGAGTGGTTGGGCACAGCTCCTGTGGGTAGTTGGAGTGGGTGGGCACAGCTCCTGAGGGTAGTTGGAGTGGGTGGGCACAGCTCCTGAGGGTAGTTGGAGTGAGAGGGCACTTTTTCTGAGGGTATTAGGAATGGGTGGGCAAAGGTCCTGAGGGTAGTTGGAGTAATTGGGCACAGCTCCTGAGGGTAGTTGGAGTGAGGGGGCACAGCTCCTGAGTTTATTTGGAGTGGGTGGTCACAGCTCCTGAGGGTAGTTGGAGAGGGTGGGCACAACTACTGAGGGTAGTTGGACTGGGTGGGCACAGCTCCTGAGGGTAGTTGAAGTGGGTGGACACAGCTACTGAGGGTAGTTGTAGTGAGTGGACACAGCTCCCTGAGGGTAGTTGGAGTGGGTGGGCACAGCTCCTTAGGGTAGTTGGAGTGAGTGTACACAACTCCTGAGGATAGTTGGAGTGAGTGGGGACAGCTCCTAATTGTAGTTGGAGTGGGTGGGCACAGCCCTTGAGGCTAGTTGGAGTGGGTGGGCACGGTTACTGAGGGTAGTTGGAGTGGGTGGGAACAGCTCCTGAAGGTAGTTGGAGTGATTGGCACAGCTCCTGAGGGTATTTGGAGTGGGTAGACACAGCTCCTGAGGGTGGTTGGAGTGGGTGGACACAGCACCTGAGGGTAGTTGGAGTGGGTGGGCACAGCTACTGAGGGTAATTGGAGTGAGTGGACACAGCTCCTGAGGGTAGTTGAAGTCAGTGGGCACAGCTCCTTTGGGTAGTTGGAGTGAGTGGACACAGCCCCTGAGGGGAGTTGGAGTAAGTGGGCACAGCTCCTCAGGGTAGTTGGAGAGGGTGGACACAGCCCCTGAGGGTTGTTGGAGTGAGTGGGCACAACTACTGAGGGTAGATGGAGTTCGTGGACACAGCTCCTGAGGGTAGTTGGAGTGGGTGGGCAGAGCTCCTGAGGGTAGTTGGAGTGAGTGGGCACAGCTCCTGAGGGTAGTTGCAGCGAGTGGGCACAGCTCCTGAGGGTAGTTGGAGTGGGTGGGCAGAGCTCCTGAGGGTAGTTGGAGAGAGTGGGCACATCTCCTGAGGGTAGATGGAATGGGTGGGCACAGCTCCTGAGGGTAGTTGGAGTGAGTGTACACAGCTCCTGAGGGTAGTTGGAGTGAATGGGCACAGCTCCTGAGGGTAGTTGGAGTGAGTGGGCACAGCTCCTGAGGTTAGTTGGAGTGAGTGGGCACAGCTCCTGTGGGTAGTTGGAGTTGGTAGACACAGCTCCTGAGGGTAGTTGGAGTGCGTGGATACAGCTCCTGAGGGTAGTTGGAGTGGGTGGGCACAGCTCCTGAGGGTAGTTGGAGTGAGTGTGCACAGCTCCTGAGGGTAGATGGAGTGAGTGTGCACAGCTCCTGAGGGTAGTTGGAGTGAGTGGACACAGCTACTGATGTTTAGATGGAGTGAGTGTGCACAGCTCGAAAGGGTAGTTGTAGTGAGTGGACACAGCTCCTGAGGGTAGTTGTAGTGAGTGGACACTGCTCCTGAGGGTAGTTGGAGTGAGTGGACACAGCTACTGAGGTTTAGATGGAGTGAGTGTGCATAGCTCGAGAGGGTAGATGGAGTGAGTGGACACAGCTACTAAGGGCAGTTGTAGTGAGTTGGCATAGCTCCTGTGGGTAGTTGGAGTTTGTGGGCACAGCTCCTGTGGGTAGTTGGAGTGGGTGGGCACAGCTCCTGTGGGTAGTTGGAGTGGTTGGGCACAGCTCCTGTGGGTAGTTGGAGTGGGTGGGCACAGCTCCTGAGGGTAGTTGGAGTGGGTGGGCACAGCTCCTGAGGGTAGTTGGAGTGAGAGGGCACTTTTTCTGAGGGTATTAGGAATGGGTGGGCAAAGGTCCTGAGGGTAGTTGGAGTAATTGGGCACAGCTCCTGAGGGTAGTTGGAGTGAGGGGGCACAGCTCCTGAGTTTATTTGGAGTGGGTGGTCACAGCTCCTGAGGGTAGTTGGAGAGGGTGGGCACAACTACTGAGGGTAGTTGGACTGGGTGGGCACAGCTCCTGAGGGTAGTTGAAGTGAGTGGACACAGCTCCCTGAGGGTAGTTGGAGTGGGTGGGCACAGCTCCTTTAGGGTAGTTGGAGTGAGTGTACACAACTCCTGAGGATAGTTGGAGTGAGTGGGGACAGCTCCTAATTGTAGCTGGAGTGGGTGGGCACAGCCCTTGAGGCTAGTTGGAGTGGGTGGGCACGGTTACTGAGGGAAGTTGGAGTGGGTGGGAACAGCTCCTGAAGGTAGTTGGAGTGATTGGCACAGCTCCTGAGGGTATTTGGAGTGGGTAGACACAGCTCCTGAGGGTGGTTGGAGTGGGTGGACACAGCACCTGAGGGTAGTTGGAGTGGGTGGGCACAGCTACTGAGGGTAATTGGAGTGAGTGGACACAGCTCCTGAGGGTAGTGGAAGTCAGTGGGCACAGCTCCTGTGGGTAGTTGGAGTGAGTGGACACAGCCCCTGAGGGTAGTTGGAGTAAGTGGGCAGAGCTCCTCAGGGTAGTTGGAGAGGGTGGACACAGCCCCTGAGGTTTGTTGGAGTGAGTGGGCACAGCTACTGAGGGTAGATTGAGTTCGTGGACACAGCTCCTGAGGGTAGTTGGAGTGGGTGGGCAGAGCTCCTGAGGGTAGTTGGAGTGAGTGGGCACAGCTCCTGAGGGTAGTTGCAGTGAGTGGAAACAGCTCCTGAAGGTAGTTGGAGTGGGTGGGCAGAGCTCCTGAGGGTAGTTGGAGAGAGTGGGCTCATCTCCTGAGGGTAGATGGAATGGGTGGGCACAGCTCCTGAGGGTAGTTGGAGTGAGTGGACACAGCTCCTGAGGGTAGATGGAGTGAGTGGGCACAGCTCATGAGGGTAGTTGGAGTGGGTGGGCACGGTTACTGAGGGTAGTTGGAGTGGGTGGGAACAGCTCCTGAGGGTATTGGGAGTGGGTAGACACAGCTTCTGAGGGTTGTTGGAGTGAGTGGACACAGATCCTGAGGGTAGTTGGAGTGGGTGGGCACAGCTCCTGAGGGTAGTTGAAGTCAGTGGGCACAGCTCCTTTGGGTAGGTGGAGTGAGTGGACACAGCCCCTGAGGGGAGTTGGAGTAAGTGGGCACTGCTCCTCAGGGTAGTTGGAGAGGGTGGACACAGCCCCTGAGGGTTGTTGGAGTGAGTGGGCACAGCTACTGAGGGTAGATGGAGTTCGTGGACACAGCTCCTGAGGGTAGTTGGAGTGGGTGGGCAGAGCTCCTGAGGGTAGTTGGAGTGAGTGGGCACAGCTCCTGAGGGTAGTTGCAGCGAGTGGGCACAGCTCCTGAGGGTAGTTGGAGTGGGTGGGCAGAGCTCCTGAGGGTAGTTGGAGAGAGTGGGCACATCTCCTGAGGGTAGATGGAATGGGTGGGCACAGCTCCTGAGGGTAGTTGGAGTGAGTGTACACAGCTCCTGAGGGTAGTTGGATGAATGGGCACAGTTCCTGAGGGTAGTTGGAGTGAGTGGGCACAGCTCCTGAGGTGAGTTGGAGTGAGTGGGCACAGCTCCTGTGGGTAGTTGGAGTTGGTAGACACAGCTCCTGAGGGTAGTTGGAGTGCGTGGATACAGCTCCTGAGGGTAGTTGGGGTGGGTGGGCACAGCTCCTGAGGGTAGTTGGAGTGAGTGTGCACAACTGCTGAGGGTAGTTGGAGTGGGTGGGCACAGCTCCTGTGGGTAGTTGTAGTGGGTGAGCAGATCACCTGAGGGTATTTGGAGTGAGTGGGCACAGCTCCTGAGGGTAGTTGGAGTGGGTGGGCACAGCTACTGAGGGTAGTTGGAGTGAGTGGGCACATCTCTTGACGTCAGTGGGAATGAGTGGTCACAGCTCCTGAGGGTAGTTGGAATGAGTGGGCACAGCTGCTGAGGGTAGATGGAGTGAGTGGACACTGCTCCTGAGGTTAGATGGAGTGGGTGGACACAGCTCCTGAGGGTAGATGGAGTGAGTGGGCACAGCTCCTGAGGGTATTTGGAGTGAGTGGGCTCAGATCCAGAGGGTAGTGGGAGTGAGTGGGCACAGCTACTGAGGGTAGTTGGAGTGGGTGGGCACAGCTCCTGAGGGTAGATGGAGTGGGTGGGCACAGCTCCTGAGGGTAGTGGGAGTGAGTGGGCACAGCTACTGAGGGTAGGTGGAGTGAGTGGGCACAGCTACTGAGGGCAGTTGGTGTGGGTGGGCACAGCTCCTGAGGGTAGATGGAGTGGGTGGGCACAGCTCCTGAGGGTAGTGGGAGCGAGTGGGCACAGCTACTGAGGGTAGTTGGAGTGGGTGGGCACAGCTCCTGAGGGTAGATGGCGTGAGTGCATACATCTCCTGAGGGTAGCTGTAGTGAGTGGGCACAGCTCCTGTGGGCAGTGGGCGTGAGTGGGCACAGCTACTGAGGGTAGATGGAGTGAGTGGGCACAGCTCCTCAGGGTAGATGGAGTGGGTGGACACAGCTCCTGAGGGTAGTTGGATTGGGTGGACTCAGCTCCTGAGGGTAGTTGGAGTGAGTGGGCACTGCTCCTGGGGGTAGTTGGAGTGGGTGGGCACAGCTCCTGAGGGTAGTTGGAGTGAATGGACGCAGGTCCTGAGTGTAGTTGGAGTGAGTAGGCACAGCTCCTGAGGGTAGTTGGAGTGGGTGGACACAGCTCCTGAGGGTGGTTGGAGTGGGTGAGCACAGCTCCTGAGGGTAGTTGGAGTGAGTGTGCACTGCTCCGGAGGGTAGTTGGAGTGTGTGGGCACAGCTCCTGAGGGTAGTTGGAGTGGGTGGACACACCTCCTGAGGGTAGTTGGAGTGGGTGGGCACAGATCCTGAGGGTAGTTGGAGTGAGTGGGCACAGCTCCTGAGGGTATTTGGAGTGAGTGGGCACATCTCCTTAGGGTAGTTGGAGTGGGTGGGCACAGCTCTTGAGGGTAGTGTGAGTGAGTGTGCAAAGCTCCTGAGGGTAGTTGGAGTGAGTGGGCACAGCTCCTGAGGGTAGTTGGAGTGAGTGGTCACAGCTCCTGAGGGTAGTGTGAGTGAGTTTACACAGCTCCTTAGGGTAGGTGGAGTGAGTGGACACAGATCCTGAGGGTAGTTGGAGTGAGTGGGCACATCTCCTGAGGGTAGTTGGAGTGAGTGAGCACAGCTCCTGAGGGTAGTGTGGCTGAGTGGGCACAGCTCCTGAGGGTAGTTGGAGTTCGTGGGCACAGATCCTGAGGGTAGATGGAGTGGGTGGGCACAGCTCCTGAGGGTTGATGGAGTGTGTGGACACAGCTCCTGAGTGTAGATGGAGTGGGTGGGCACAGCTCCTGAGGGTAGTGGGAGTGAGTGGGCAGAGCTACTGAGGGTAGTTGGAGTGGGTGGGCACTGCTCCGGAGGGTAGCTGGAGTGAGTGGACACAGCTCCTGAGGGTAGTTGGAGTGAGTGGGCACATCTCCTGTGGGTATTGGGTGTGAGTGGGCACAGCTCATGAGGGTAGATGGAGTGAGGGGACACAGCTGCTGATGGTAGTTGGAGTGGGTGGGCACAGCTCCTGAGGGTAGATGGAGTGGGTGGGCACAGCTCCTGAGGGTAGTGGGAGTGAGTGGGCACAGCTACTGAGGGTAGGTGGAGTGAGTGGACACAGCTACTGAGGGCAGTTGGAGTGGGTGGGCACAGCTCCTGAGGGTAGATGGAGTGGGTGGGCACAGCTCCTGAGGGTAGTGGGAGTGAGTGGGCACAGCTACTGAGGGTAGTTGGAGTGGGTGGGCACAGCTCCTGAGGGTAGATGCCGTGAGTGCATACATCTCCTGAGGGTAGCTGTAGTGAGTGGGCACAGCTCCTGTGGGCAGTTGGAATTGGTGGGCACAGATCCTGAGGGTAGTTGGAGTGAGGGGACACAGCTCCTGAGGCTAGATGGAGTGGGTGGGCACAGCTCCTGAGGGTAGCTGGAGTTGGTGGGCACAGCTCCTGAGTTTAGATGAAGTGAGCGGGCACAGCTCCTGAGGGTTGATGAAGTGGCTGGTCACAGCTCCTGAGGGTAGTTGAAGTGAGTGTGCACAGCTCCTGAGGGTAGATGGAGTGAGTGGACACAGCTCCTGAGGGTAGTTGGAGTGGGTGGTCACAGTTACTGAGGGTAGTTGGAGTGGGTGGGCACGGTTACTGCGGGTTGTTGGAGTGGGTGGGCACGGTTACTGAGGGTAGTTGGAGTGGGTGGGCACGGTTTCTGAGGGTAGTTGGAGTGGGTGGACACAGCTCCTGATGGTATTTGGAGTGGGTGGGTACAGCTTCTGAGGGTAGTTGGAGTGGGCACGGTTACTGATGGTAGTTGGAATGGGTGAGCACGGTTACTGGTGGTAGTTGGAGTGGGTGGGCGCAGCTCCTGAGGGTAGTTGGAGTGAGTGGACACAGCTCCTGAGGGTAGTTGGAGTGAGTGGACACAGCTCCTGAGGGTAGTTGGACTGAGTGGGCACAGCTCCTGTGGGCAGTTGGAGTGGGTGGGCACAGATCCTGAGGGTAGTTGGTGTGAGGGGACACAGCTCCTGAGGCTAGTTGGAGTGGGTGGGCACAGCTCCTGAGGGTGGCTGGAGTTGGTGGGCACATCTCCTGAGTTTAGATGAAGTGAGCGGGCACAGCTCCTGAGGGTTGATGAAGTGGCTGGACACAGCTCCTGAGGGTAGTTGGAGTGACTGTGCACAGCTCCTGAGGGTAGATGGAGTAGGTGGACACAGCTCATGAGGGTAGATGGAATAGGTGGACACAGCTCCTGAGGGTAGTTGGAGTGAGTGGGCACAGCTCCTGAGGGTAGTTGGAGTGGGTGGGCACAGTTACTGAGGGTAGTTGGAGTGGCTGGGCACGGTTACTGAGGGTAGTTGGAGTGGGTGGGCACGGTTACTGAGGGTAGTTGGAGTGGGTGGGCACGGTTACTGAGGGTAGTTGGAGTGGGTGGACACAGCTCCTGATGGTATTTGGGGTGGGTGGGTACAGCTACTGAGGGTAGTTGGAGTGGGCACGGTTACTGATGGTAGTTGGAATGGGTGGGCACGGTTACTGATGGTAGTTGGAGTGGGTGGGCGCAGCTCCTGAGGGTTGTCGGAGTGAGTGGACACAGCTCCTGATGGTATTTGGAGTGGGTGGACACAGCTCCTGAGGGTAGTTGGAGTGGCCACGGTTACTGAGGGTAGTTGGAGTGGGTGGGCACAGTTACTGAGGGTAGTTGGAGTGGGTGGGCACAGTTACTGAGAGTAGTTGGAGTGGGTGGGCACAGCTCCTGAGGGTAGTTGGAGTGGGTCGACACAGCTCCTGATTGTATTTGGAGTGGGTGGGCACAGCTACTGTGGTTAGTTGGAGTGGGTACGGTTACTGAGGGTAGTTTGAGTGAGTGGGCACAGCTCCTGAGGGTAGCTGGAGTTGGTGGGCACGGTTACTGAGGGTAGTTGGAGTGGGTGGGCACGGTTACTGAGGGTAGTTGGAGTGGGTGGGCACAGCTCCTGAGGGTATTTGGAGTGGGTGGGCACAGCTCCTGAGGGTAGTTGGAGTGAGTGGACAGCAGTACGACCGCACTGATTGGGTCCATTGGTGACCTGCGCCATGTTTCAATTGCCCGCAGCAGCCTTACATCGGCTGTTCATCATGGTCAGCGGAAGGGATCCCCAGAGCGCTGCTGGAGAGCAGGACAGGCCGGAGGGTAGGGCAGAGGGACAGGCCGGAGGGTAGAGCAGGGGGAAGTCCAGGCCGGAGGGTAGAGCAGGGGGCAGACCAGGCCGGAGGGTAGAGCAGAGGGACAGACCAGGCCGGAGGGTAGAGCCGGGGAACAGACCAGGCCGGAGGGTAGGGCAGAGGGACAGACCAGGCTGGAGGGTAGGGCAGTGGGACAGACCAGGCCGGAGGGTAGAGCAGAGGGACAGACCAGGCCGGAGGGTAGAGCCGGGGAACAGACCAGGCCGGAGGGTAGGGCAGAGGGACAGACCAGGCCGGAGGGTAGAGCCGGGGAACAGACCAGGCCGGAGGGTAGGGCAGAGGGACAGACCAGGCTGGAGGGTAGGGCAGTGGGACAGACCAGGCCGGAGGGTAGGGCAGTGGGACAGACCAGGCCGGAGGGTAGGGCAGAGGGACAGACCAGGCTGGAGGGTAGGGCAGAGGGACAGACCAGGCTGGAGGGTAGGGCAGTGGGACAGACCAGGCCGGAGGGTAGAGCAGGGGGACAGGCCAGGCTGGAAGGTAGGGCAGGCCGGAGGGTGGAGCAGGCCAGGCCGGAGGGTAGGGCAGGCCGGAGGGTGGAGCAGGCCAGACCGGAGGGTAGGGCGGTGGGACAGGCCAGGCTGGAGGGTAGGGCAGGCCGGAGGGTGGAGCAGGCCAGGCCGGAGGGTAGGGCAGGCCGGAGGGTGGAGCAGGCCAGGCCGGAGGGTAGGGCAGTGGGACAGGCCAGGTCAGGGAGGGTAGGCCAGTGGAGCAAGCCAGGCTGGAAGGTAGGGCAGGCCGGAGGGTGGAGCAGGCCAGGCTGGAGGGTAGTGCAGGCCGGAGGGTGGAGCAGGCCAGGCTGGAGGGTAGTGCAGGCCGGAGGGTGGAGCAGGCCAGGCTGGAGGGTAGGCCAGTGGAGCAGGCCAGGCCGGAGGGTGGAGCAGGCCAGGCCGGAGGGTAGGGCAGGCCGGAGGGTGGAGCAGGCCAGGCCGGAGGGTAGGGCAGTGGGACAGGGCAGGCCAGAGGGTAGGGCAGTGGGACAGGCCAGGCCGGAGGGTAGGGCAGTGGGACAGGCCAGGCCAGAGGGTAGGGCAGGCCGGAGGGTGGAGCAGGCCAGGCCGGAGGGTGGAGCAGGCCAGGCTGGAGGGTAGGCCAGTGGAGCAGGCCAGGCTGGAGGGTAGGCCAGTGGAGCAGGCCAGGCCGGAGGGGAGGCCAGTGGAGCAGGCCAGGCTGGAGCGTAGGGCAGGCCGGAGGGTGGAGCAGGCCAGGCCGGAGGGTAGGCCAGTGGAGCAGGCCAGGCTGGAGCGTAGTGCAGGCCGGAGGGTGGAGCAGGCCAGGCTGGAGGGTAGGCCAGTGGAGCAGGCCAGGCCGGAGGGTGGAGCAGGCCAGGCCGGAGGGTAGGGCAGGCCGGAGGGTGGAGCAGGCCAGGCTGGAGGGTAGGCCAGTGGAGCAGGCCAGGTTGGAGGGTAGGGCAGCGGGACAGTGTGCCCCTCGTTTCTCGGATGAGTACCTAGCTGCCCTCCTGGAGGAGGTGGCAGTGCGGTGGGAGGTCCTCTTTCTCAGGGACAGGAGGCAGAGGCCTCCCCACCTGACCAAACATGCCTGGGAAGAGGTGTCTGAGTGTGTGAGCTCCCAGGATGTGGTGTGAACACGTGGGTCCAGCGCCGCAAGTGAGTCAACAACCCCCTGAGCTCGGGAAGGGCGAGTACACTGTTGGCTGAGGTCACTTATCCCAGCAGGTAGGCTTTCGTCCTGGCCCTGAGTGCAGTCACAGCATTGAACCCTTCATCTCATGTTTCCCTCACTGGGTGGGCCAACAGATATTGTCCAGGTCTAGTTCACCCTGAGCGGATTGAGCTGAGATGGGTTCTGCACCTGCAGCATGTGTGACACTGGCACCCAGAGTATAGAATGTAGGTGAAACTCTCGAATCTGCACCTAGGCAGAGAGCTGGAACAGCGAAGCATGTCAAAGTCAGGGTGCTGGGAGGGGAGATTCCTGTTGGCGGGGCCCCAGTCCATCTGCTGCCTTTGCCTTCCACGTGCTTGTGCCTCTTTGCTTTGCAAGGTTACACCTTGTGCTGCTAAATGTGAAGGAGGCAGCATTTGGGCAAGTGTGGGGGGGGTGGGTGCCAGCCCTGGCTTCTTTGTGTGAGTGGGCGGCAGCTGTGGGGTGATGAAGGACTGGAGCTCTGCATTGTCCCACTCAGGTGGGGGTGGCAGGGATGCGATGGGAATCCAGGTACAGGCTGGGCTAGTCAACGCTCCTTTCTCCTTCTCCGGAGAAGACTGCACACAACGCTGAGACCTGGCAGAGCCCAGGCCCAGTTGGCCATAATCACCAGGTATGAGCAGGAGGCGATGGATCTGGATAGGTGCCCTTGACCCAGGTCCAGCAGTGGTGGTGAGGCTGAGGTGCCACAGGGAGGTATGTTTGCCCAACACTGAGGTCACCATGTGTGTCCCAGCAGTCTTGGCATTGCTGACCGCTCAGTGATTGGAGTTAGCAACATGGGTTGACCTTTGCTTACGGAAGGATGAGCGCAAACTGATCCGGGGAGCAGCATGCACATTGACATTGTCTGCACTGTAACTAATCAAATGTCCTTGTTCTTCCTTTCAGCATCACCGGAGCAGGGCTGGGAGGAAGAGGCAGAGCAAATCCACTCAGCAGCATCACACCCGCTCAGCCAGACAGGCACCAGCCCAGGTACCAGCACCTCGCTGGGGATAAGATCACCGGCTAGTGCCCCAGGGCACAGCGGTGAGGGCACTTCACACTCGCGTGAGGAGCGGGCAGAGACAGAGAGTGCCCAGGGCGCCGGCGGTCAGAGAGCTGCTGGGGACCAGGAACATGCTGAGTCGAAGGCAGATGATGAGCCTCTGGAGTTGTCCCTGAGACAGCAGCTGCTGGAAGGCCAGCCGGGTCTGCGAGAGGATCTGGCGGAGATACGTGAGGGAATGTGTGTCATGGTCTCCGTGATGGAGGAGTCCATGTGGAGCATCAGCTATGCAACCACCCTCATGGACGAGCGCTCTGCCTCCTCCATGGAGAGAGGGTGACTCTCATGGAGAGGCTCCTCCAGGGACAGAATCAGGGGTCCCTGGGGTTGTGCTCGGACCTGCAGCCCTGACAGCGGCATTGACCTCAGCTGGGCAGTGCGAGTGTGGGAGATGGTATCCCAGCTCGGTGCCCATCCATCCACGGTGAGCAGGGAGGTCCGAAGTAACCTCCCTCTGGTGCAGCAGCTGCCTGTTGTCTCTGTGGGCACCTCTCAGGGCGCTCTGGATGAGGGCAGCGGCTCCTCTGCCCCTCTCCCAGTGACCACCACTGGCAGTGAGGCTGCGATGACTGGGGAGATGCAGCTGTGGAACTGGCAGCTCCCTCCCAGGCGGGGTCAGCACAGGCTCCACGGGCCAGAGGTCACCCACCAAGGTCATCGAGGACAACAGGACAGCAGTCAGCATCTGTCTCCAATGTCGGGGCCAGCGAGGGGGGAGCTGCTAGATGTAGCGCCCGGAAACCTAAACTGAAATCAGCTTAGACACATCAGGGGCTTCTCACTGGTGGTTTCCTGTTACCCCCCTATTAGTTGATTATTAGTCGATGAGGAGCTCAACCCCTGGGAATGAAGTTTCATTTTGGTTTTGTTTTGTGAAAACGTTAAACGTTTTATTTGTGAACAAGGCTGAGGATGATTCCTTCCTTCTGCAGCTGGATGGGAACCCAGGATGTTATGAGTGACGTGTTTATCATTCAGCTTGATTGACAAGGGCTTAAGTTAATGCCCCTAACCAGGCAGATGTTGCTCTCAGGTATCGAGTATGGAGCCTGCAGCCCTGGCGTGTGTTGAAGGTCCATCTGTGGTGTTCTAGCTGAAGGTCCATTGGATTACAGCCTCCCGCGTGTCCCTGTCTCCCTGGAGTCTGCCCGGGTCAGTGTCTACCCCCTCAGCATTTCCCTGTGTGTGCTCATCCTCGGACTCACTGCTGGACTCATCGTGTGGAGCCGCAGCCACTGTGTTTACATCTTCATCGTCCACTGTGTCCCCCCTTTCCAGCACCAGGTTGTGGAGAGAGCAGCATGTAACCCCTATCACCAAGACACGGTCTGGGGGGTACTGGAGTGTGCCCCCTGAGTGGTCCAGGCATCGGAAGGGCATCTTGAGAAGACCGATGTCTCTCTCCACCACAGCCCTTGTGGTGCCCTGGCTCCTATTGTACCGCTGCTCAGCCTCTGTTCTTGGATGGTGGAGAGGCGTCATGAGCCACCTTCTGAGGGGAGAGCCCTTGTCACCCAGCAGCCATCCATCCAGCCGGGCTGGAGCACTGAAGAGCCCCGGCACCTGGGAGTGTCTGAGGATGTAGGTGTCGTGGGAGCTGCCTGGGTACCTTGCACAGACTTGTAGAATCAGCATCCTGTGGTCACACACTATCTGCACGTTCATGGAGTGGAAGCCCTTCCTGTTGATGAAGGCACCGGCCTCACCTGCTGGCGCCTTGATGGCCACATGTGTACAGTCTATAGCACCCTGGACACGGGGGAAGCCAGCAATGGCCACAAAGCCTCTGGCTCACTGTGTCTGACTGGCCTGGTCCCAGCGGAAGTGGATGAAGGTCAATGCCTGTCTGAACAGAGCGTCTGTGACCTGTGGACAGCTGATTGGGAGACACCACAAAGATCAGCCACCGAGCCCTGGAAGGAACCAGATGCAGAGAATCTGAGGGCAGCTGTGACATTTAGTGTCCAGCCAGACAGTTGGCGGAGATCTCAGGGCCCAATCTTCTGACACATGGAGGTCTCTGTCTCCCTTGAGAGATGGAGCCTCCTTGGGCACTGCACCTCAGACATATCGAGGTAGCTGCTTCTCTGCCTGTAAACCCTGGCAGCAGGATAGTGGCACCTTCCGCAGCCCCTTCCACATTGGACTACCTCTTGGCCCTGCACCCCTTGTGTCTGCGCCCCTTGTGTCTGCGCCCCTTGTGCCTGCACCCCTTGGCCCTGCACCCCTTGGCCCTGCGCCCCTTGGCCCTGCGCCCCTTGTGTCTGCGCCCCTTGTGTCTGCGTCCCTTGTGTCTACATCCCTTGTGCCTGCATCCCTTGTGTCTGCGTCCCTTGTGTCTACGCCCCTTGTGTCTGCGCCCCTTGTGTCCGCGCCCCTTGTGTCCGCGCCCCTTGTGTCCGCGCCCCTTGTGTCCGCGCCCCTTCTGCCCGCGCCCCTTGTGTCTGCGCCCCTTGTGTCTGCGCCCCTTCTGCCTGCGCCCCTTGTGCCTGCTCCCCTTGTGTCTGCGCCCCTTGTGCCTGCGCCCCTTGTGCCTGCGCCCCTTGTGTCTGCGCCCCTTGTGCCTGCGCCCCTTGTGTCCGCGCCCCTTGTGTCCGCGCCCCTTGTGTCCGCGTCCCTTGTGTCTACAACCCTTGTGTCTGCGCCCCTTGTGTCTGCGCCCCTTGTGCCTGCGCCCCTTGTGCCTGCGCCCCTTGTGTCTGTGCCCCTTGTGCCTGCGCCCCTTGTGTCTGCGCCCCTTGTGTCTGTGTCCCTTGTGTCTGCGCCCCTTGTGCCTGCGCCCCTTGTGCCTACGCCCCTTGTGCCTGCGCCCCTTGTGCCTGCGCCCCTTGTGTCTGCGCCCCTTGTGCCTGCGCCCCTTGTGCCTGCGCCCCTTGTGTTTGTGCCCCTTGTGTCTGCGCCCCTTGTGTCTGCGCCCCTTGTGTCTGCGCCCCTTGTGCCTGCGCCCCTTGTGCCTGCGCCCCTTGTGTCCGCACCCCTTGTGCCTGCGCCCCTTGTGTCTGCGCCCCTTGTGTCTGCGCCCCTTGTGCCTGCGCCCCTTGTGCCTGCGCCCCTTGTGTCCGCACCCCATGTGTCCGCGCCCCATGTGTCCGTGCCCCTTGTGTCTGCGCCCCTTGTGCCTGCGCCCCTTGTGTCTGCGCCCCTTGTGCCTGCGCCCCTTGTGTCCGCGCCCCTTGTGCCCACGCCCGTTTTGTCCGTGCCCCTTGTGTCCGCGCCCCTTGTGTCCGCGCCCCTTGTGTCCGCGCCCCTTGTGTCCGCGCCCCTTGTGCCTGCGCCCCTTGTGCCTGCGCCCCTTGTGTCTGCGCCCCTTGTGTCTGCGCCCCTTCTGCCTGCGCCCCTTGTGTCTGCGCCCCTTGTGTCTGCGCCCCTTGTGCCTGCGCCCCTTGTGTCTGCGCCCCTTGTGCCTGCGCCCCTTGTGTTTGTGCCCCTTGTGTCTGCGCCCCTTGTGTCTGCGCCCCTTGTGTCTGCGCCCCTTGTGCCTGCGCCCCTTGTGTCCGCGCCCCTTGTGTCCGCGCCCCTTGTGTCCGCGCCCCTTGTGTCCGCGCCCCTTGTGCCCGCGCCCCTTGTGTCTGCACCCCTTGTGTCTGCGCCCCTTGTGCCTGCGCCCCTTGTGCCTGCGCCCCTTGTGTCCGCGCCCCATGTGTCCGCGCCCCATGTGTCCGCGCCCCTTGTGTCCGCGCCCCTTGTGTCTGCGCCCCTTGTGCCTGCGCCCCTTGTGTCCGCGCCCCATGTGTCCGCGCCCCTTGTGTCTGCGCCCCTTGTGCCTGCGCCCCTTGTGCCTGCGCCCCTTGTGTCCGCGCCCCTTGTGCCCACGCCCATTTTGTCCGTGCCCCTTGTGCCTGCGCCCCTTGTGTCTGCGCCCCTTGTGTCTGCGCCCCTTGTGTCTGCGCCCCTTCTGCCTGCGCCCCTTGTGTCTGCGCCCCTTGTGTCTGCGCCCCTTGTGTCTGCGCCCCTTGTGCCTGCGCCCCTTGTGCCTGCGCCCCTTGTGCCTGCGCCCCTTCTGCCTGCGCCCCTTGTGTCTGCGCCCCTTGTGTCTGCGCCCCTTGTGCCTGCGCCCCTTGTGTCTGCGCCCCTTGTGTCTGCACCCCTTGTGTCTGTGCCTCTCCTCCCAAAGGTGGCTCCCCTGAAGCAGAATGTGGACCCCTGGCCCCCTGCCCTTTCTGGCCCTTTCTTCCTCCTCAGAGGAGGTGCCTCCAGTGGAGAGCACAACTCCCATTCCCAGGCTAAGGGAAACGCTGCCTGAAAGCTGCAAGGCCCCGAGAGTGATGTTAATTCCAGAGTCCTGACCTGACGCCTGTTATTCCTGTCCAAGCAGCTCTGAAGAGAATTGAAGGTCTCCTGTTCACACAAGCAAGTAGCAGGAAGTTTCTAAAGTAAATGACTAACAGCTTGCACTAGCAATCCCGCTCAGCTCTCTTATCCTGCCCGTGGGTGAGGTTTATAGAAGTGTCTCCTACCCGCCAGCCTCTTGTGCCCATGTGAGGCTCTGAAGATCACACGGGGCCCGAAAAATCGGCATCAATTAATGTCTCAAGGGTTTAACTGGCCTGTTAACTAATGGTGGATGCGCATCAGAGATCATCGCCCAGCGAAATATCACAATGGCGCACGGTGATGTCAGGACACACGCCCACCGTCACTGCCTGTCATGTTATCCATCAGGGTGTCGGGCCCAACCCCACACACCTACGTCAACATTCTGGCCAGAGGGATTTAGAAGTGAGTGGGATCCCCACCTGCCCAATAAGTGTATTTATGAACCGTGGGGAATGTCTACGGAGGAATCAGGAACGTTTTGACAGGCAGGTTCATAGGTCTTTCCAATTCTCCCTCATACCCCCCACCCCCCATCATATTTCCTATGCCCCCTCCAAGTTTCCTCATATCCCTTATGTCCTCTCTGTGCCCCTTCATAACCCCATGACCATTCCATCTTCCCTCATAGAGTCGTGGGGTCATTTAGGGCACAGAAGGAGGCCATTTGGTTCATTGAGTTGGTGCCAGCTCGCTGCACAGCAATCCATCCAATCCCATTCCCCTGCTCAATCCCTGTCGTCCTCCAGGTTCATTTCCATCAAGTGCCATCCAATTTCCTTTTGAAACCATTCATTGTTTCCACTTCCACCCCCCTCATTGGCAGCGAGTTCCAGATCATTACCACTCAACATGTAGAAAGGTTCTTCCTCCCAACCCCCCACTTCTCTTGCCCAAAACCTTAAATCTGTGTCCCCCTTGTCCTTGTACTGTCACCTAATGGAGAGAATTTTTGTTGTCTACCCTATCTAATCATTAATTTATTTTTATTATTTCATTATTTACCAGTATTAATTAGCAATATTAACTATCGACATTGCCCACAGGGCTTAGTCGATTATTCAGACTTGTAACTCAGCCAGGTAAGAGGTGGCTTGATTGAAACATAAAAGATCCTGAGACGTCTTGGACAGGATGGGTCTGGAGAGGAAGTTTCCTCTTGTGGGAAAATCTAGGACTAGGAGTCGCTGTTTAAAAATAAGGGGTCACCCATTTAAAACAGAGATGAGGTGAAATGTTTTGACTCAAAACGTCGTGCATCTTAGGAACTCTCTTCCTCAAACTCTCTTCCTGGTAGAAGCAGAGTCTTTGAATGTTTTTGAGGCAGAGGTGAATAGATTCTTGGTAAACAAAGGGGTGATAGGTTATCAGGGTAGGTGTGATGCAGATTTTAGGTTACTATCGGATCATCCATTTCCTTATTAAATGTCAGAACAGGGTCAAGGAGCTAAGTGGCCTACTCCTGCTCCTTACTCGTATGTTCATATTATATGGACATCTGGCAACTGCAACAGCAAAAGCAAGTTGAACAGATGGACAGACATCTGTTATTTTTTTCTAGACAGTCTCTTTGTGAATGGTTGGCTGAGCTCCAAAATGGGTAATGGACTTAGCTCAGCAGGAATCTGTTTACACAGCTGAAAGTAGAGCACTAGCTTTGTTTGACTGACAGCTTTAAGAAGGTGTAATGCATTATTCTTTCACTGATATAGATCTTCAATGTCTGTTTGTTTATTTGGACACAATCAAGAGGTGTTAAGAGGGTTGAACCTTTATTAATTGATAATATGGTATTATGGTACAATTCTATAGTTGATCAACACTTTTATGATGTTCTAAATTGAGAGGTTTCTTTCAAAGCAGATTCTCAACGCCTCTTTGCTTATTGTGCCAGCTTCAGGAGCATTTCAAAGGCTTGCCACTGTTGTTATATGGCTCATTGGTTATGGCCATAGTGGATACCTGGAGAGTTGGTATCGAGGATCCATGGGGACAAGGAAGGGACATAGGGCAAGGCAAGTATATGGATGGGGTATGGGTAGATAACAAAAGGGATATTTAAAGTGTATGGGTGTAGAGGGGGCATAGGGATATGGAGGGAATATGAGGGAGCATGGAAGAGGCATGGGGATATTAAGGAGCATGGAAGAGGCATGGGGATATGAGGGGACATAGATGGGACACAGAGGATATAGGGAACAAGGAGAAGGCATGGGGGTGGGTGGGATTTGAGGGGCTGAGAGTTCAGGGCTAAGTGGCCTAAAACCATGTAGAGGAGGGGGACAATGCTCCAGCAAGTCCAAGCGGCATTCCAACATGCTGGCCTGAACGACTTTGCTGTTGTCTTGGGTCTGTTTCTGAGGGCGGCATTCCTGGCTCCAGCTCTGCCCCAACTCCTGGAGCCAAAATCCTGTGTGAGATCCCTGAATTTTAGAGCTCAGGAACAGGATGTTGGGAAATGGTCTGATTCATGATTCTTGTCTCGAAAGGGAAAATCCATTCTAATATGTGTGAGTTGTTACTGTGTTGTTGAACTGAAAGAGCCCCAGTTGCAGAAAAAATCGATATCCTGTTTATTATTCAGCTTCACGGCAACATATGGTATGGAATATAAAATATGATTTGTTAATTAATACATTATTGAGCAGTGACAATATCATGAACACCAGTAAAATAAGCTGCAGTGTAACTGACTAACATTTAAACAGTAAATTACTAATAATTAAATGTGAAACAATGTTTGAAAGTTATCAGTTTAACCCAGGTGGAATTCCCTTCCTGTTTATCTCCTCCCTCTGTCCTGATGTCTCCGTTCACTCTTCAGTTTTTTTTTGAAATCTGCAATAAATCAGCAAAATTCACTCAATGAGAATTCCTAATAGTTTCAGCTGAAAATTGGTTAATAATTTTTCAAGGAGGTTCTTGATGAATGTTTTCAGTTAATGAATGAGGTGAAAAATCTCTTCTCAGTAAAACAAAAGTGAGTTTGTGGTGGACACGTGTCGCTTGGGGCTGATGTTGGGAATGGGTTTCTCCTGGGACAGTTATGGTGACAGCGTTGAGTTAATGTTTAATCCTGGGAGTATCGTTTGCAATAATCAAGCACAATACACAGGCTAGGGTCATAGTCATAGAGTCATAGAGGTCTACAGCACAGAAAAAGGCCCTTCAGCCCATCGAGTCTGCACTGGTCAAACAAGTATCTAACTATTCTAATCCCATTTCCCAGCACTAGGCCCACAGCCTTGTATGCCATGGCATTGCAGATACACATCCAAATACTTCTTAAATGTTATGAGGTTTTCTGCCTCTACCACCCTTTCAGGCAGTGAGTTCCAGATTCCCACCACCCTCTGGGTGAAAAAATTCTTCCTCACATTCTCTCTAAACCTCCTGCCCCTTACCTTAAATCTATGCCCCCTGGTTATTGATCCCTCCACCAAGGGGAAAAGTTCCTTCCTGTCTACCCGATCTATGCCCCTCATAATCTTATACACCTCTATCATGTCCCCCTTCAATCTCCTCTACTCCAGGGAAAATAACCCCAGTCTATCCAATCTCTCCTCATAACTAAAACTCTCCAGCCCAGGCAACATCCTGGTAAATCTCCTCTGCTCTCTCTCTAGTGCAATCACATCCTTCCCATAATGTGGATTCCAGAACTGCAGGCAACACTCTAGCTGTTTTATACCAGCGTTTTATACAGTTCCAGCATAACCTCCCTGCTCTTATATTCTATGCCTTGGCTAATAAAGGCAAGTATCCAATATGCCTTCTTAACCACCTGATCTACCTGTCCTGCTAAATTAAAGGACCAATGGACATGTACACCAAGGTCCCTCTGATCCTCAGTACTTCCCAGGGTCCTACCATTCGTTGTGTATTCCTGTGCCTTGTTTGTCCTGTCCAAGTGCATCACCTCCCACTTATCTTGTTTTAATTCTGCTCACACACAGCTGCTGGAATGAATAGGAAGAACGGAAATTGGGAGGACTAATTTAATCATCAGAAAGAAATATTTACCAAATCCTTCAACATAACCAAAAGTTGATTCACTTCATTGATTCAAATGATTCTAATAGCTTACACACTCAAGGATATAAACTTACTGGAAGCTGCAATAGCTCTCTGGGGATTATTGACCAGTGGAATTCTTTGTTCCCTGCTGTCAATAGAAAGGATTTTAAACATTGCGAAATTTCCCACTGATACCAAATGTGAAAGAACAATTTGCATTTATGTAGCTCCTTTCGTGATCACAGGGCTTCCTACAGCTCTTTAAAGATAATTAAGCTCTTTTGAAGGGTTGCCCTTGTTGTAACGTGAGGAACAGTCAATTTGTGCACAGCAAGCTCCCATGAAGGACAATATGATAACAACCAGAGAACCTGGCTGGGATTTTCTGTCCCTGCTGGTGGACAGGACTGGAAAATCCTGGCCTCTGTTTTCTCTGATGTTGATTGAGGGATAAATATTGGCCGAGACTCTGCTGAGAACTCCCCTGCTCTTTTTCAGAATTGTCTACTGGGATCTTTTACAACCACCTGCGAGGTCAAACGAGGCCCCCGCTTAACTTCTCATTGAAACAGCGTCTGGCCAACTGCGCAGTGCTGGAACGTCAGCCGAGGTGTGAACATTCAAGCCCTGGAGGGGATTAGAACCTACATCCTTCTGACTTACAGGTGAGAGTGTCACCAACTGAGTCAGCACAGTGTCCCCATGCAGGGGAGCATCTTGAACATGGACAATAATCAAAAAACAAATGGAATACTGAACGATCTAGGCGAAACAGGGAGCGCACTGGTTTTGTTCCTGGACCAGTAATCAAGGCACCTGGACCTACGATCTAGATTCATGAGTTCAAGTCCCACCAGGGAAGCTGGGGAAATAAAATTCATTTCATTAAATAAACCTGAGATTGAAAATCTAAACTCAAAAATGATGACCATGAAACTACTGGATTCTTCACTGATAATTGTAATATTCATTTCAATTTGCAACAGCTTGGATAGTAAGGAGTCCCTGCCCACACGCAGCAAGAGCTGGACAATGTTCAGTCTTAGACTGATAACTGGAAAGTAACTTTCACACAGCACAAGCGTCAATCGATGACCATTTCCAACAAGAGAGAGCCTACCCATCTCCAATGGCATTACCATCACTGAATCCCCCACTATCAACATCCTGGTGTTACCATTGACCAGAAACTAAACTGGACTAGCCATTTAAACACTGTGACTACAAGAAGCTTGGAAACTCGCATCGAGTAAATCATCTCCTGACTCCCTAAAGCCTGTCCACCATCTACAAGGCACAAGTCAGGAGTGTAATGGAATACTCCCCACTTGCCTGGATGAGTGCAGCTCCCACAACACTCAAGAAGCTCGACACCATCCAGGACAAAGCAGCCCCGCTTGATTGGCACCCCATCCACAAACATTCACTCCCTCCACCACCGACGCACAGTAGCAGCAGTGTGTACCATCTACAAGATACACTGCAGAAACTCACCAATGCTCCTTAGATAGCACCTTCCAAACCCATGACCTCTACCATCTAGAAGGACAAGGGCAGCAGATAGATGGGAACACCACCACCTGGAAGTTCCCCTCCAAGTCACTCACCACCCTGAGTTGGAAATATATCTCTGTTCCTTCACTGTCACTGGGTCAAAATCCTGGAACTCCCTCCCTAACAGCACTGTGGGTGTACCTACACCACATGGACTGCAGTGATTCAAGAAGGCAGCTCACCACCACCTTCCCAAGTGGCAATTAGTGATGGGCAATAAATGCTGGCCGAGCCAATGATGCCCACATCCTATGAATGAATGATAAAAAGGGAATGCCAGACAGAGGAAGTGATGATTAAGTCATATTGTTCTCTGGATAGACCACACTTGGAATATTGTGTCCAGTTCCAGTCACTGAGACACAAGGGAGACATTCAAATCTTGGGGGCAGTTCAGAAAGAGCAACTGATCCCAAGTGTTAGAGAGCTGGGTTACGAAGAAAGACTTTGGGCATTTCTGCTTTGATAAGTGGCATCTGGGAGGTGCCCATATAGAAATATACAAGATCAGAATATAACAGAAAATTCAACCCCATCTTATTACTGTAAACAAAACCACTGCAACAGACCATGTCAACATTGAAAGATAGGTAATGAGGTTAAATACGAGGCTGAATGAAAGGGAGCTGGAAGGAGATAGAAACTGGGCCGGCAGACGGGATCAGGATACAGTTCACATGGGGATAAATACCAACACAGGCCAGTTGTAATTTTTGATGATCCAGTGATTCCAGAGATGAAATAAAAATAAAAAGTAACAAATAATTTCTGGTGATACTTACAAAGTTTGTATTTCACTCTCTCCAATTCCTTTTGCCTTGTGGATTGGTTCTTCCTACAGGTTGATAGCCATTTACTCGTCCATTGTTGTACCTGTTGTACCTGTTGTACCTGTTGTATCTGTTGTACCTGTTGTACCTGTTGTACCTGTTGTGATGTCTGTTACATCTCCCCTTACCCAGGCGACACCTCCACCAACACCGTCTTCTTCTTAAACCAGGTTTCTTTCTGCAACACCAATAGCTTCCTCTTCTGCCATATTTCTAAATCAAATTACATCATTTATAGCATCACTCTTAATATAGATATTTCTAGAAGCAAATACCTGCCTTGATTAACCAATCAGTCTTACTTGCAGTCAAAGCTGTCAGTCACCCAGTTTTAGGCCTCAGTACCCTGTCCCACATGGACATGTTTGATTCTGCCTTGGATAGCACAGTGCCAGCTTAGCTCAGTCATATAGCTCATTCCTTAAAGACAAATAATCATAGGGTCAATCCCCACTGCAGGACCACAGTATGTAATCCAGTCTGAGTGCAGCACTGAGGGGTTGCTGCATGGTCAGCGGTGTAAAGCTTTAGATAAGATGTCAAGTGGCAACTGTCTGTTCATGCAGGTGAACATACAAGGTCCCATGATGTTGTCTGAAGAGGAGCAGAGACCTCGCCTGGTCAACGACGCCACCAAATCCAGATCAATTGCTCATTTATCCTCATCTGCTATTTGCTGGACCTCATAATGAGCAAGGATGCTTACAATATTTGCTAAAAGGGCCTGTGTGCACTGTGAGTTTAACCAGCCACAGTCATTGGGTTTTGGGAAGATGCCAAGTGATCATCAATGATCTGATTATTGTCTTACCCTGCAGTCTTATATAAGAATCCATCCTGCGTCTCTCTCAGAAATGGAGCTGAGGTTTCCCAAGTCTCTCATTGCTGTCTGTGCCACTCGAATGCAGTGAGCAGCTACTGGCAAAATCATGGGTGCATCACTGCCAACAGTAATCTGTCCATAATTGGCATTACCGGCAGGAATTCAGCAGGCTAGCTCACGAATAATTATCTACCAGCCACCTACAGCACCCCCAGCTGTACTGGAAAGCAGGAACCTAGAGAGTGCCAGGCTCCTGTTTCATGATTTCTGTTTGGTTAGGAATTGCTGAAATGAAGTAATCACCAAGTTTAGGCAAAATTCATGCCATTCCTCCTGTTAGTGAGTTACGTTTGGATTCTCTGATAGTATTATTCACAAATGCTAAAATGTAAAATGCAGCAACAAACAAGTGGATTCTCAGGATAAAAGAGTTCCAGGAATGTGCTGAAATGATGCTACGTTCTCACTTTATCTCCTTCTTTAACATTAAATTAATGAATCAAATTAAAGGTTGAGGCTTTCAACTATAGTTTCCACACATTTGGTGAAGCAAGTTTCAAAAAAATGTACTGAAATTTTTTAATGATTAATGCATTGCATGTGTCAGCGCAATGGCTTTAAACAAAAGAGTTTAAACAATCACCCTAAAAAGAGATCAAAATATAAACTTGGATAACGTTGTTAAGCTTCAAATGTTAAGCTTAAATTTACAGACCATTCAGAACTGGTGCAAATTCAGGAAATTTGTGTGGGCTTCTATGAGTATGGGGGCTGAGCTGTATTGTGGGCAAGTCGGTGTGAAATGATTCACTTTGGATAGCGGAATGGAAAGGGGGATATTTTCTAAAATTCTTCAAATGTAGCTTTATCTGGCTGGAGAATCTAGAACTTAGACTTGGCAAAAGGGATTGGGCCATTTAGGACTGAGAGGAGGAACATTTTATTCAGAGGGTTGACAATCTTTGGAATTCTCTACCACAGAGAGCTGGGAATGTTCTGTCCATGACTATATCCAAGGGTAAGTGCGATAGATTTTTGGCAGAGCTGCAGTAAAGGGCTGTATGAGCTACCCCTGCTCCGAATTCGTCAGTTCTTCAGTGGATTGTTTCAGCAGAGCTTTCACAAAATCAGCACAAAAGATCATGACAATTTAATAACATAAAGGGAGACATAAGCAATTTCCACAATGTTCTGAGCTGAAAGTCAGCTGTATTTAAACTGCTATTTCCTTTAACAATGAATTTGAAAAAAATCTGTGATTTACCTTTCTACGGCATTTCCCTGATGATTCAGTGGTTCCTGATGATGATGACGATTTGGTTGATGCTGATGTTGTTGTTGGAGTTGTTGTTGGAGTTGTTGTTGTTGTTGTTGGAGTTGTTGGAGTTGTTGTTGGAGTTGTTGGAGTTGTTGTTGGTGTTGTTGTTGGAGTTGTTGGAGTTGTTGTTGGAGTTGTTGGAGTTGTTGTTGGAGTTGTTGGAGTTGTTGTTGGTGTTGTTGTTGGAGTTGTTGGAGTTGTTGTTGTTGTTGGAGTTGTTGTTGTTGTTGTTGTTGGAGTTGTTGGAGTTGTTGTTGGAGTTGTTGGAATTGTTGTTGGTGTTGTTGTTGGAGTTGTTGTTGGAGTTGTTGTCGGACTCGTTGATATTGTTGTTGGAGTTGTTGTTGCTGTTAGACTCGACGTTGTTGTTGGAACTGGCGTTGAGGTTGTGAATGTTGTGTTTGTACATTGCAGTACAACACTGATGATACCCACATCGCGTTTAAGTGTGACGAAGCTGATGCAAGTAGCAGTTTTCTACAGATATACAAGGTGAGATTGTAATTCAGTAACAGTGCTCCAAAACACAGGGAATTTTGTAATAGTGAGTGAGCATCAGCAGTGGAATATTGAACTAATGGTCACGTGCCTGAGTGCCAGGATAATGTAAACATCAAGGGGTTTTATTAATACAGGATATTGTTTACTGATCAGGGTAAATGTTGCATTCCATATTAATGTGATATTGTGATCGGTTTACACTGAGGGAGAGCTTCCAAGCTGTGGGAGACTGAATCCGTGTTATTCCTTTTAGTTCCTTCAACTTCACCGTCAGATGCAGGAATTTTCATTGGGAGCGATGACAGGACTGCCCAGGGACAGATTGTAGATTAGAGATGGGACTCTGTCGCCTGGCATTTTCCCGTTGTGAACAGCACTGGGCATTGGGAATGCTGCTGCATCCTGATATCCAGCATTGTGAAAACAGTGGAAGGGAGAGTGTAAAAAAGTACAGAACTGTCTCCTTAATGGAAATGATCACTGAACTGATCTGACTGGATCAGAAAAGTGAGATCACTGAGAGAGCAGGGCTGGAGACAGATCCTGAAGCTCTTTCGCAAGATATTTTCAACAGTTACACAAAGGTGCCTTTGGTGCACTGTAACCTCCTCCACTGTCCCCCCATCAGTCCGACTGTCACACCACAGTCTGTGTACACCTCCCCTGAGTGTCGCCTCACCGGGTCTGTTTCCTGTCCTTTAAATGTTTGTCACTTTCTGAAGCTTCTGTCAGAGAATGCTTTAATATTTAACTCTGCTATGGAATTGATGGAACAGTTAGATTCCCAGCAGCCATTTAATAGTGGGTGTGATAACCAGTCACTCAGAGCCATTTACCATTCACAGAGCAGATTGTCACTCTTGAGGTTCCTCTGTTGGGTGTTGCACCAGGTTTCCAGTATTTATAACCACTGGATGGAAAATAGAAACTTGTCCCAAATTCATTGATATTGTGCAGGAAGTGTTAATGTTAAGATTACACTCTGCCCCCGGGGCGCTGTTTAACCTGAGTTCACAGATAACATTACAGAATCATTTTACAGGGTGAAATTGTTTTCAGTTTGATGGATTCAGCCCACTACTCATGGCTTTACTTTTAGATCAATAATTTCCTAATAAATGAAACAATGAACAACCTCTTTTTGGATTACTGTCTCCCAAATCTCTTGTCAAGCAGTTGGGCTTTTTAACATGTTGAATAAGGCTAAAGATAATGGTGAAAGTAGCAGACAACCTGTTTGCTATTTGCTATAAGTGTGACCTTGAGTTTCTGGTGAGTTGTCATGTTAATAGTGTTCTTCACTCCCACTCTAACCTCTCTGTCCTCGGCCTCCTATACTGTTCCCGCAAAGCTCAGTGTAGCTTGAGGAAGGGCCCCTCATCAATCGATGAGGAATTTTACAGCCTTCTAGATTCATCATCAATTTCAGATTCTTGCCCCTGAAGCTGCTGGTGGTGATTCTGCTTTTCCTTTTTACCCTCCTCCTGGCACAGGTTTTGCTTTTTGTCTCATTCTCTCCATTTGTCTTGCACCATCATCCCTTTTTCCATGTCATCTCTTCTGCTATGCAGCCTATCACAGACCTTTCCTTCTGTTCTTTCATGTCCGTTACACTTTCCCTGACTCTGTACTTGCTTAAAATGTTTTTAACATTCGTTTATGGGATGTGAGCGTCATTCGAATTGGGAGAAACGATGGGCTTCTGTGCTGTGACCATCCTGTGATTCCAGCATTTATTGCCCATCCCTAGTTGCCCCTTGAGAAGGTGGTGGTGAGCTGCCTTCTTGAACCGCTGCAGTCCATGTGGTGTAGGTACACCCACAGTGCTGTTAGGGAGGGAGTTCCAGGATTTTGACCCAGTGACAGTGAAGGGATGGCGATATATTTCCAAATCAGGATGGTGAGTGACTTGGAGGAGAACTTCCAGGTGGCGGTGTTCCCATTTATCTGCTGCCCTTGTCCTTCTAGATGGTAGTGGTCGTGGGTTTGGAAGGTGCTGTCTAAGGATCCTTGGTGAATTCCTGCAGTGTATCTTGTAGATGGTACACACTGCTGCTACTGTGCGTCGGTGGTGGAGGGAGTGAATGTTTGTGGATGTGGTGCCAATCTAGCGGGGCTGCTTTGTCCTGGACGGTGTTGAGCTTCTTGAGTGTTGTGGGAGCTGCACTCATCCAGGCAAGTGGGGAGTATTCCATCACACTCCTGACTTGTGCCTTGTAGATGGTGGACAGGCTTTGGGGAGTCAGGAGGTGAGTTACTCTCCACAGGATTCCCAGTCTCTGACCTGCTCTTGTAGCCATAGTATTTATATGGCGTGTCCAGTTCAGTTTCTGGTCAGCTGTAACCCCCAGGTGGTGGATGATTCAGGAATGGTAATGGCATGGAATGTCAAAGGGAGATGGTTAGATTCTCTCTTGTTGGAGATGGCCATTACCTGGCACTTGGGTGGGGAGAATGTTACTTGCCACTTGTCAGCCCAAACCTGGATATTGTCCAGGTCTTGCTGCATTTGGACATGGGCTGCTTCAGTATCTGAGGAGTTGTGAATGGTGCTGAACATTGTGTAATCATCAGCGAACATCCCCACTTCTGACCTTATGATGGAAGGAAGGTCATTGATGGAGCGGCTGAAGATGGTTGGGCCGAGGACACTAACCTGAGGAACTCCTGCAGTGATGTCCTGGAGCTGAGATGACTGACCTCCAACAACCACAACCATCTTCCTTTATGCTAGGTATGACTCCAACCAGCAGAGAGTTTTCCCCTGATTCCCATTGACTCCAGTTTTGCTGGGGCTCCTTGATGCCACACTCGGTCAAATGCTGCCTTGATGTCAAGGGCAGTCACTCTCACCTCACCTCGGGAGTTCAGCTCTTATGCCAATGTTTGAACCAAGGCTGTAATGAGGTCAGGAGCTGAGTGGTCCTGGTGGAACCAAAACTGGGCATCAATGAACAGGTTATCACTAAGCCAGTGCTGCTTGATAGCACTGTTGATGACCCCTTCCATTACTTTACTGATGATAGAGAGTAGACTGATGGGGCGGTAATTGACTGGGTTGGATTTGTCCTGCTTTTTGTGTACAGGACATACCTGGGCAATTTTCCATATAGCCGGGTAGATACCAGTGTTGTAGCTGTACTGGAACAGCTTGGCTAGGGGTGCGGCAAGTTCTGGAGCACAAGTCTTCAGCACTATTGCTGGAATATTGTCAGGGCCCGTAGCCTTTGCAGTATCCAGTGCCTTCAGCCATTTCTCGATAACACGTGGAGTGAATCGAATTAGCTGAAGACTGACATCTGTGATGCTGGGGACCTCCGGAGGAGGCTGAGATGGATCATCCACTCGACACTTCTGGCTGAAGATTGTAGCAAATGCTTCAGCCTTACCTTTTACACTGTTGTGCTGGGCTCCCCCATCATTGAGGATGGGAATATTTGTGGAGCCTCCTCCTCCAGTGAGTTGTTTAATTGTCCATCACCATTCACAACTGGATGTGGCAGGACTGCAGAGCTTAGATCTGATCTGTTGGTTGTGGGATCGCTTAGCTCTGTCTAACACGTGCTGCTTATGCTGTTTGCCACATGAGTAGTCCTGTGTTATAGCTTCACCAGGCTGACACCTCATTTTTAGGTGTGCCTGGTGCTGCTCCTGGCATGCCCTCCTGTACTCTTCATTGAACCAGGGCTGATTCCCTGGCTTGATGGGAATGGTAGGGTGGGGGATATGCTGGGCCATGAGGTTACAGATTGTGTTTGAGTACAGTTCTGCTGCTGCTGATGGCCCACAGCACCTCATGGATGCCCAGACTTGAGTCGCTAGATCTGTTTGAAATCTATCCCATTTAGCACAGTGTTAGTGCCACACAACATGATGGAGGGTATCCTCAATGTGAAGGTGGGACTTTGTCTCCAGTTTGCGATGGTTCTCAACCGATACTGTCATGGACAGATGTATCTGTGACAGCCAGGTTGGTGAGGATCAGGTCAAATATGCTTCCCCTTCTTGTTGGTTCCCTCACCACCTGCTGCAGTCCCAGTCTAGCAGCTATGTCCTTCAGCACTATGCTGGCTCGGTCAGTAGAGGTGCTACCGAGCCACTCTTGGTGATGGACATTGAAGTCCCCCACCCAGAGTACATTCTGTGCCCTTGTCACCCTCAGTGCTCCCTCCAAGTGGTGTTCAACATGGAGGAGCACTGAAGGTGGAGTCATTAATATGGATTTTAAATAGTTGACACCCAAGCACTGCTCATTGTGATGCTCCACTAGTTACAGCCTGTCCTTTTAAAATGTCCATTTCATTCCTGTTCTCTGCTTCCTGTCCATTAACCAATCCCCTCTCTGTGCTAATATATTATTGCCAATCCAGAAGTGTACAACAGCAACTGACTCTGCTTTATCCTAGTTATATCCTCCTAGTTATATCCTAGTTATATCCTCCTAGTTATATCCTCCTAGTTATATCCTCCTAGTTATATCCTAGTTATATCCTAGTTATATCCTCCTAGTTATATCCTCCTAGTTATATCCTAGTTATATCCTCAAAAATCTCTAATAAATTTGCCAAACATGATTTCTTTTCCTAAAACCATATTGAATCTGCCTGACCACATTAAGATTTTCCAAATGCACTGTTAACATCTCCTTGGTCATTGATATCAACATTTTTCTGATAACTGATGTGATGCAAACTGGTTTGTGATTTTCTCTCTTCCTCTTTGCTTAAATACCAATGTTACATTTGCTAACTTCCGCTCTGCTGCAACTGTTCTGGAATCGAGGACATTTTGGAAGGTTATAACTCGTGCATCAATGATGTCTGCGGCTCCCTCTTTTAGAATCCTTTCATGCTATTGCCCCCCTTTTAACTGATGGCTTTCTATTTAGCTAACAAGCCAATTATGTGATAGTTTAGCAAATGTCTTTTGAAGATCCATATGCACAACATCAAAGGCATTGCATCCTTTCTGCTGGCTGATTTAAAAACTCAAAACAAGTTAGTCAAATACAATTTACCCTTAATAAGTCCATGTTGGCTCTACTTTATAACTTGTCCGAGTGACTCTTGCTGGTCTTCTGAGTTACTGTTTCTAAAAGCTTCCATACCCTCCCCCGTTCAACTTACTGATCTGGAAATACCAGGTTTATCTTTCTCCCTGTTTTTGAACAAGGGTGTAACATTTGCAAACATCCAGTTCTTTGACACCAAGAGACTGAGAACGGAGCCAGGAATTAAAAGAAGCGGTGGAGACTGAGATGGACACAGTAAATTGTAGTAAACATAGGAATTATTCTGAATTAAGATAATAATTAAAATAAGTGAGTAAATACAGTAGAAAACACTTTATATAAAGTATAAGATATCTCAGTGCAGCTCGGCCATTTGTAATGTGCATCCTGCAGGATGTGGGAAGTCATGCAGTCAAAAAGTGCTCTCGATGACTACACTTGCAGGCAGTGTCACCAGCTGCAGAAACCTGAGCCTCGGGTTGCGGAGCTTGAGTGGTGGCTGGAGACACTGTAGTGCATCCACAAGGCTGAGCATTTCATGGAGAGCACACAGGCAGGAAATACACAGGGAGAGAGGGAATGGGTGATCGCCAGAGTATCTAAGAGGCAGGTAGTGCAGGAAAGACCTGAGGCTATCTCACTCTCCAACCGCTTTTCCATTTTGGATACTGGTGCCTGAGATGGTTCCTCAGAGGACAGTAGCAAGAGCCAAGTCCATGGCACCGCCAGAGAGACAACTATGTCCCACATCAACAATATCTGAAGTGCCTGACCTTCCCCCTGACCAATGAATCTCCAATGACGAATGCACTCCTATAGGTCACTCTAACTTTCCTATGTAACTCTTTGGCTTATGCTGCCAGACTCAGAACCACATTTCAAGATGTCATCACCCTCATCGATTCACTGCTGAATATTAGTTTGAGAGGGCCCCACGCTCCCAAATGATTCCTGGGCTGCCTACCTCTTGTTACCCTCTGGGCAGTCACCCACTTGTTATTCTGAACTCTGTCTGTGGAGTGACCACCTCCTGGAACCTGCGATCCAGGAAGCAGTTAGCAAGCATATGTCCTGCAGTGTATCCAGCTGTCCCTGAGCACAGAGACCCCCGGCGGGCGTTCAAGCGGCTGGAAGCACTTCCTGCGAACTTTGGAATACTCACAGCATCCGGGACCGGAATCAGTGTACAGTTTGCCGGATCCAATCCAGAGCTTCTGTTGCACACAGTTTCCTGGACATCAACAGTTAAGTTGACCTGGAATCTACCTTCTCCGAAATCCTGAACCTAACCAAAGAAATAGAGTCACAGTTAATGAAGAGCTTTTCACATCACGTTTATAAATAATGAAATGGTGTCAGACAAAAGTATTCAGATTTTCCAGTACATTATTAGACACTTGGGAAATGTCTTGGGATATTTCAGTAATTTAAAGGTGCTATTCAAATTCATATTATTGCATTGCAGTCAGTTAGTAGAAGTATGTACAGAATTGTTGTGGTGATTATTTAACTTGGGTAAACTCCATGTTGAGCAGAAGTGATTCGTGGAGAATGTATTAACATATTCAGATATTCATTAACATATTCAGATATTTATTAACATATTCAGATACTTATTAACATATTCAGATATTTATTAACATATTCAGATGTGCACATGGCCAATAACATGAGTTGATCTTTCCTGGTGCTGGACTTTACAGGGATGCAGAATCATAATGGTGACGTTCTGGGATTAATAATCTAGAATCTTGGATGATGAGGCTCCTCATCTGCACGTTGATTTATTGATGGATTAAATAACTGCTCGTTTTATTCAAACAGGAATCCCATTACACTCATTAAATAAAATACAACTCTGCTAAAAGGTGCTAATTAAACAAAAGACTCAGGTTCATAACCAAACCGGATTTCAGTGAAATAAAAGGAGCAAATCCATCGTTCCCCAAGTTGTGTGAATAAACTAAAAGCTGCAGCTGTTACTAACTGAATTGTGCAGCCTCTGGGAGCAGGCTGGGGACACCGACTGAGACTGGAGTCAGACTGACTGGAAATTGGCCAGTTAGAAATATCTCAATTTAAACAGTATAAGGTAAAAAACGAAAGTTTGCAGAATTAGCAAATGATGACAGAGGAGTGAACTGTCCTCACCTGAAGCATTGGGCAGGATTTTGCTATTTCAGGACCAAGACCAGTGGCTGGAGGGGGTGGGCTGGGGAGGGGAGTGTTGGCCGCCGCAGAGGCTGCTGGGAATTTGCGTGCTATTTTACAGCCCCGGCCTCAGTTGGGAGTTTCTGGATGCATCGTGGTGTCAGAGTGGGTTGGATGGCAAGTCTCCAGGGCAGTCACTGCCCAGGGCCTCCAGCAGAGGACTGCCCTGCTAAAAGCTGAAGGAGGATGAATGGTCTCCTCCACTCCGCCAGAATAAGTGAATCCTCAGCTGCTCACAAATCATCTCACTGAATGGTACAGGGGACCAGTGGCAGCATAATCAGATGATGCCTCAAAGCCGCAAAGCAGCACATCTACTCTGCAGGTAGAGAGGTCACTCAGGGCCCCTGGCTCTTCCACACAGGGAGCTGACATGCTGTCTGGGAGGGGGTGGGGTGGGGGAAGGAGGTCAGGCGGTGAGGGCACTAGCGAACACTGCTAATGACAGGCCCATGTGAGCCTTATCCTCCTAGCTGCATGGCCTCCCCACTCTGGAGACAGCTGCCCCAGAACGCTTCTCCACAACCTGCAGTGCATTCAGCTGGTGGCACAGAATCCAGGGGGTTGTCTGTAAGAGCGGAAGCATCAGAAAAATTGCTGCCAACCACATCTTCTCTCTCTGTGCAGGAGAGGTTAAGCCACAGTCGGTGACAGAGGGAACAGATGGGACACGGCCGGCCACAAATCAAAGGCCTCACTGACTTCAGTGAGTGGGCAGGTCCAGCTAGATCCAGTGAGGCATTTTTATACTGATAGGGGAGCAGTGAGGCCTTTTTATCCTGATAGGGGAGCAGTGAGGCCTTTTTATCCCGATAGGGGAGCAGTGAGGCATTTTTATCCTGATAGGGGAGCAGTGAGGCCTTTTTATCCTGATAGAGGAGCAGTGAGGCCTTTTTATCCCGATAGGAGAGCAGTGAGGCCTTTTTATCCTGATAGGGGAGCAGTGAGGCCTTTTTATCCTGATAGGGGAGCAGTGAGGCCTTTTTATCCTGATAGGGGAGCAATGAGGCCTTTTTATCCAGATAGGAGAGCAGTGAGGCCTTTTTATCCCGATAGGGGAGCAGTGAGGCCTTTGTATCCTGATAGGGGAGCAGTGAGGCCTTTTTATCCTTATAGGGGAGCAGTGAGGCCTTTTTATTCTGATAGGGGAGCAGTGAGGCTTTTTTATCCTGATAGGGGAGCAGTGAGGCCTTTTTATCCTGATAGGGGAGCAGTGAGGCCTTTTTATCCCCATAGGGGAGCAGTGAGGCCTTTTTATCCCGATAGGGGAGCAGTGAGGCCTTTTTATTCTGATAGGGGAGCAGTGAGGCCTTTTTATCCCGATAGGGGAGCAGTGAGGCCCTTTTATCCCGATAGGGGTGCAGTGAGGCCTTTTTATCCCGATACAGGAGCAGTGAGGCCTTTTTATTCTGATAGGGGAGCAGTGAGGCCTTTTTATCCCCATAGCGGAGCAGTGAGGCCTTTTTATCCCAATAGGGGAGCAGTGAGGCCTTTTTATCCTGATAGGGGAGCAGTGAGGCCTTTTTATCCCCATAGGGGAGCAGTGAGGCCTTTTTATCCGGATAGGGGAGCAGTGAGGCTTTTTATCCTGATAGGGGAGCAGTGAGGCCTTTTTATCCCCATAGGGGAGCAGTGAGGCCTTTTTATCCCGATAGGGGAGCAGTGAGGCCTTTTTATCCTGATAGGGGAGCAGTGAGGCCTTTTTATCCTGATAGGGGATCAGTGAGGCCTTTTTATACTGATAGGGGAGCAGTGAGGCCTTTTTATCCCCATAGGGGAGCAGTGAGGCCTTTTCATCCTGATAGAGGAGCAGTGAGGCCTTTTTATACTTATAGGGGAGCAATGAGGCCTTTTTATTCTGATAGGGGAGCAGTGAGGCTTTTTTATCCTGATAGGGGAGCAGTGAGGCCTTTTTATCCCGATAGGGGAGCAGTGAGGCCTTTTTATCCCCATAGGGGAGCAGTGAGGCCTTTTTATCCTGATAGAGGAGCAGTGAGGCCTTTTTATCCCCATAGGGGAGCAGTGAGGCCTTTTTATCCTGATAGAGGAGCAGTGAGGCCTTTTTATCCTGATAGGGGAGCAGTGAGGCCTTTTTATCCTGATAGAGGAGCAGTGAGGCCTTTTTATCCTGATAGGGGAGCAGTGAGGCCTTTTTATCCCGATAGGGGAGCAGTGAGGCCTTTTCATCCTGATAGGGGAGCAGTGAGGCCTTTTTATTCTGATAGAGGAGCAGTGAGGCCTTTTTATCCCCATAGGGGAGCAGTGAGGCCTTTTTATCCTGATAGGAGAGCAGTGAGGCCTTTTTATCTCGATAGGAGAGCAGTGAGGCCTTTTTATCCTGATAGAGGAGCAGTGAGGCCTTTTTATCCCCATAGGGGAGCAGTGAGGCCTTTTTATCCTGATAGAGGAGCAGTGAGGCCTTTTTATCCCGATAGGGGAGCAGTGAGGCCTTTTTATCCTGATAGGGGAGCAGTGAGGCCTTTTTATCCTGATAGGGGAGCAGTGAGGCTTTTTTATCCCGAAAGGGGAGCAGTGAGGCCTTTTTATCCTGATAGGGGAGCAGTGAGGCCTTTTTATCCCGATAGGGGAGCAGTGAGGCCTTTTTATCCTGATAGGGGAGCAGTGAGGCCTTTTTATCCTGATAGGGGAGCAGTGAGGCCTTTTTATCCTCATAGAGGAGCAGTGAGGCCTTTTTATCCTGATAGAGGAGCAGTGAGGCCTTTTTATCCTGATAGGAGAGCAGTGAGGCTTTTTTATCCTGATAGGGGAGCAGTGAGGCCTTTTTATCCTGATAGGGGTGCAGTGATGCTTTTTTATCCTGATAGGGGAGCAGTGAGGCCTTTTTATCCTGATAGGGGAGCAGTGAGGCCTTTTTATCCTGATAGGGGAGCAGTGAGGCCTTTTTATTCCCATAGGGGTGCAGTGAGGCCTTTTTATCCCGATAGGGGAGCAGTGAGGCCTTTTTATCCCCATAGGGGAGCAGTGAGGCCTTTTTATCCCGATAGAGGAGCAGTGAGGCCTTTTTATCCTGATAGGGGAGCAGTGAGGCCTTTTTATCCTGATAGGGGAGTTTTGAGGCCTTTTTATTCTGATAGGGGAGCAGTGAGGCCTTTTTATCCCGATAGAGGAGCAGTGAGGCCTTTTTATCCTGATAGGGGAGCAGTGAGGCCTTTTTATCCTGATAGGGGAGCAGTGAGGCCTTTTTATTCTGATAGGGGAGCAGTGAGGCCTTTTTATCCTGATAGGGGAGCAGTGAGGCCTTTTTATCCTGATAGGGGAGCATTGAGGCCTTTTTATCCTGATAGGGGAGCAGTGAGGCCTTTTTATCCTGATAGGAGAGCAGTGAAGCCTTTTTATCCCCATAGAGGAGCAGTGAGGCCTTTTTATCCTGGATAGGGGAGCAGTGAGGCCTTTTTATCCCGATAGAGGAGCAGTGAGGCCTTTTTATTCTGATAGGGGAGCAGTGAGGCCTTTTTATCCTGATAGGGGAGCAGTGAGGCCTTTTTATTCTGATAGGGGAGCAGTGAGGCCTTTTTATCCTGATAGGGGAGCAGTGAGGCCTTTTTATCCTGATAGGGGAGCAGTGAGGCCTTTTTATCCTGATAGGGGAGCAGTGAGGCCTTTTTATCCTGTTAGGGGAGCAGTGAGGCCTTTTTATCCTGATAGAGGAGCAGTGAGGCCTTTTTATTCTGATAGGGGAGCAGTGAGGCCTTTTTATCCTGATAGGGGAGCAGTGAGGCCTTTTTATCCTGATAGGGGAGCAGTGAGGCCTTTTTATCCTGATAGAGGAGCAGTGAGGCCTTTTTATTCTGATAGGGGAGCAGTGAGGCCTTTTTATCCTGATAGGGGAGCAGTGAGGCCTTTTTATCCTGATAGGGGAGCAGTGAGGCCTTTTTATTCTGATAGGGGAGCAGTGAGGCCTTTTTATCCCGATAGAGGAGCAGTGAGGCCTTTTTATCCTGATAGAGGAGCAGTGAGGCCTTTTTATCCCGATAGAGGAGCAGTGAGGCCTTTTTATCCTGATAGGGGAGCAGTGAGGCCTTTTTATCCTGATAGGGGAGCAGTGAGGCCTTTTTATCCTGATAGAGTAGCAGTGAGGCCTTTTTATCCCGATAGTGGAGCAGTGAGGCCTTTTTATCCCGATAGGGGAGCTGTGAGGCCTTTTTATCCTGATAGGGGAGCAGTGAGGCCTTTTTATCCCGATAGGGGAGCAGTGAGGCCTTTTTATCCCCATAGGGGAGCAGTGAGGCCTTTTTATCCTGATAGGGGAGCAGTGAGGCCTTTTTATCCCCATAGGGGAGCAGTGAGGCCTTTGTATCCTGATAGTGGAGCAGTGAGGCCTTTTTATCCTGATAGGGGAGCAGTGAGGCCTTTTTATCCCCATAGGGGAGCAGTGAGACCTTTTTATCCTGATAGGGGAGCAGTGAGGCCTTTGTATCCTCATAGGGGAGCAGTGAGGCCTTTTTATCCCAATAGAGGAGCAGTGAGGCCTTTTTATCCTGATAGGGTAGCAGTGAGGCCTTTTTATCCTGATAGGGGTGCAGTGAGGCCTTTTTATCCTGATAGGGGAGCAGTGAGGCCTTTTTATCCTGATAGGGGAGCAGTGAGGCCTTTTTATCCTGATAGGGGAGCAGTGAGGCCTTTTTATCCTGATAGAGGAGCAGTGAGGCCTTTTTATCCTGATAGAGGAGCAGTGAGGCCTTTTTATCCTGATAGGAGAGCAGTGAGGTTTTTTATCCTGATAGGGGAGCAGTGAGGCCTTTTTATCCTGATACGGGTGCAGTGAGGCTTTTTTATCCTGATAGGGGAGCAGTGAGGCCTTTTTATCCTGATAGGGGAGCAGTGAGGCCTTTTTATCCTGATAGGGGAGCAGTGAGGCCTTTTTATCCTGATAGGGGAGCAGTGAGGCCTTTTTATCCCCATAGAGGAGCAGTGAGGCCTTTTTATCCTGATAGGGGAGCAGTGAGGCCTTTTTATCCCGATAGAGGAGCAGTGAGGCCTTTTTATTCTGATAGGGGAGCAGTGAGGCCTTTTTATCCTGATAGGGGAGCAGTGAGGCCTTTTTATTCTGATAGGGGAGCAGTGAGGCCTTTTTATCCTGATAGGGGAGCAGTGAGGCCTTTTTATCCTGATAGGGGAGCAGTGAGGCCTTTTTATCCTGATAGGGGAGCAGTGAGGCCTTTTTATCCTGTTAGGGGAGCAGTGAGGCCTTTTTATCCTGATAGAGGAGCAGTGAGGCCTTTTTATTCTGATAGGGGAGCAGTGAGGCCTTTTTATCCTGATAGGGGAGCAGTGAGGCCTTTTTATCCCGATAGAGGAGCAGTGAGGCCTTTTTATTCTGATAGGGGAGCAGTGAGGCCTTTTTATCCTGATAGGGGAGCAGTGAGGCCTTTTTATCCTGATAGGGGAGCAGTGAGGCCTTTTTATCCTGATAGAGGAGCAGTGAGGCCTTTTTATTCTGATAGGGGAGCAGTGAGGCCTTTTTATCCTGATAGGGGAGCAGTGAGGCCTTTTTATTCTGATAGGGGAGCAGTGAGGCCTTTTTATCCCGATAGGGGAGCAGTGAGGCCTTTTTATCCTGATAGGGGAGCAGTGAGGCCTTTTTATCCTGATAGGGGAGCAGTGAGGCCTTTTTATCCTGATAGGGGAGCAGTGAGGCCTTTTTATCCTGATAGGGGAGCAGTGAGGCCTTTTTATCCTGATAGGGGAGCAGTGAGGCCTTTTTATTCTGATAGAGGAGCAGTGAGGCCTTTTTATCCTGATAGGGGAGCAGTGAGGCCTTTTTATCCTGATAGAGGAGCAGTGAGGCCTTTTTATTCTGATAGAGGAGCAGTGAGGCCTTTTTATCCCCATAGGGGAGCAGTGAGGCCTTTTTATCCTGATAGGGGAGCAGTGAGGCCTTTTTATCCTGATAGGGGAGCAGTGAGGCCTTTTTATCCTGATAGGGGAGCAGTGAGGCCTTTTTATCCCGATAGGGGAGCAGTGAGGCCTTTTTATCCTGATAGGAGAGCAGTGAGGCCTTTTTATCCTGATAGAGGAGCAGTGAGGCCTTTTTATCCTGATAGAGGAGCAGTGAGGCCTTGTTAACTTTTGTCATCTCTGCTTGTAAAACTGCCTTCGAAATGCCACAGCCACTTTTGCGAACGTGAGAATACAGATGATCGCTCTGAATCAAAGTTGGCGAATTGAGTATGGACAACACCATCTCGATTGGCCACACACTGATAGCGCCTGATCAAGGATTCTGCAACACATCCTTCGAAAAAAAAAATTCTCTGTAATGGTCTGAATTTTTTCTTTGATTTGATGATTATTTTTTCCGGATCAGTGTTTGTTTTACCATGTAGGCCTTCCTCTTGCTACCCCCGACTGGAGTGCCTCAATGTGTATCTAACCGGCTACAGCCTCGAAATCTGATACTTAAAATGCTGCCTGCAGACATTCGGCAAAAACCTTCTCAAACCTGAAAGGAGTATTTCATATTTTCTACCTCTTTGTCCGCGTCATGAAGCAACAGTAAAATTCAGTAAGAAACGTTACTGCTGCACATGCTCTTAAAACAAGCATTCCTTTATCCTCCTTCTCGATTCCCTTTGTTGATACATGGCTATCATAGCCTTAAGTGGACAAATTGCACAATGCCATTTTCAGTACAAGTACCATTCACAACTCCTTAGATACTGAAACATCCCGAGATTACATGCAACAAGAACTGGACTACATTCAGACTTGGACTGTAAAGTGACAATATTATTCATGTTACACAAGTACCAGCAATGTTGAGCTCTAACATCAGGGAATCTAAACACTTCTCCTTGACGTTCAATAGCATTACCATCGCTGAAATCCCCCACTATCAACATCCTGGGAGCTGACCAGAAACTGAACTGGACTAGCCTATAAAATACTGTGGCTACAAGAGCAGGTCAGAGGCTAAGAATCCTGCGATGAGTAACTCACCTCCTGACTCCCCAACACCTGTCTACCATCAACAAGGCACAAGTCAGGAGTGTGATGGGATACTCTCCACTTGCCTGGATGAGTTTAACTCCCACAACACTCAAGATGCTGAACACTATTCAGGACAAAGCAGCCCACTTAACTGGTATTTCATGCACCAATTTCAACATCCACTCCCCCAAGTACTGACGCACAGAAGCAGCAGTGTGTACTATCTACAGGATGCACTCCAGGACCTCACCAAGGATACTTCGACAGCACTTTCCAAACCCATGACCACTACCATCTAGAAGGACAAGAGCAGCAGATAGACGGGAACACCACCCCCTGGAAGTTCCCCTCCAAGTCACTCACCATCCTGACTTGGAAATATATCTCTGTTCCTTCACTGTCACTGGGTCAAAATCCTGGAACTCCCTCCCTATAAGCACTGTGGGTGTACCTACACCACAGGGACTGCAGCGGCTCAAGGAGGCAGCTCACCACCACCTTCTCAAGGGGCAATTAGGGATGGGCAATAAATGCTGGTTTAGTCAGCGAAACCCACATCCCAGGAATGAATGAGTGTAAAAAATTAAGCATGTGTCGTACAGAAACTCTGTGTTTTGACATGAATTTAATAATTTTCCCCACGGAGTCCATGGGGCTGGAAGTTCCACTCGGGCACAAGCAGGAACTTGATTTCAAGTCTGGAGACAAGAAGTGTAAATGTCTTTCAATCCTGGCTAAATCCTCAGTCTGAGGTCAGGGAAGAGGAGGCAGGCACAGCCTCTCGCCCGGAGGGATCATTCAGTCACTGGAATTTAAAGCAGTGTCTGAATTGGCACGGAGCCAGTGTATCTCTGCAAATAAGGATGTTGAAAGGGCCCTCAAAGCTCAGGGGGCCAGTGAGAAGCCTGTCAGCTTGAGAGGAGCAGCAGCTACAGTAAAAGCTCAGAAATCGAGAGGTAATTCAACAGGGAGAGGCCTTTCACCAACATGTTTAAACACGTCATGAAGAAATACAGAAAGCAGCCAGACCACCATCGTGTTGTGATGTCGGGGGGGCTGGGGATGAGCCTCTCTGTTGGATGGCCTTAGGTTGCCCACCCACACTCTGGCAGAGAGGGAGAACCAGGTGGGCTGTTGGAGCTCAGCCAACCCCACAACCCCAGTTAAACTGCCTCGCCACCCCTATGATGTCAGGAAACTGGGGGGAGCTGTACTGAAGGAAAGCAACACTGCCAATGCAGCAGCACTTGTCAGGGGATGGGCAGCAGTGAGGCACGTCTGGATGTGTTTGGCGGAAATAACATTAAAGTATTAACCTGCTGAAACACACACAGCATTCGAGACATAGACAGGTAAACAATAGCAGAGAGGTGATGGTGAGGGGGAGAGATGAAACATTGCAATAGATGGACATGGATTCAGATTCACATTCAAGAGGCACATCAGCCACCGAGTGAGAGAATCTCGAACAGATAACGAACTATTTTCCGATAAACACTGGAAAATAAGTTGCAGATAAAGACTCAAAGATACTAGACTCTGAAACTGCTTCACTTTTCTTCGAACACTTAAAATTGCATAACATCGGGGAGCCTCTGAGCTTATCCTATTTCTCCAGGTACAGGATGAAGGATGTCCCCTCACGCCTGAGGAAGAACTGGGGGTGGGAGGAGGGAGGGACCCCTCATCGCTGTCCACATTGGGACCAAGGTTGAGCAGCAGTTTTTTGCAGAATTCTATTTTATTTCAGATTTGCAGCAGCTGCAGTATTTTATTTTGGTTGTGATGGCAGTGAGAGCTGGATTTGTACAAACTGAGAATTGCTCTTCAGCAGTGTCTAGTGACCAGAGCCTGTTCCTACCGCCTCCTGGAGTCAAACTGCAGCCTCACAGCAGGTCAGCAGATGTTTGCACAGGGAGATCCCATTATAATGTTCACAAAGGGAATTTCAAGGTTAATCATTCATGTTGAAGCAATTAACAAAAAATTGGTGGCAAGACGAAGTAATTCAGGTGGACAGAAATGTAATCAAACATTAGTTTGTAACAGGGTAGAGAGAGCTCATTGTTCCATTCCAAACAACACTGACCCCCAATTGCTACAAATGATTACTTTTTTATCTCTCAACAGTTGGAGGATATTTTGCAGAAAGATCCATTTAAACTAAACGAAAGATGTTCATGTGAATGAATCATTAACGACCAAGATACAAAAGGGAATGAATTGGACTTGGTGCCACTTACCCTTGTCACTTCACAATTCACAAGAGCCAAGAGGTTGTTCATTGTGAATTCTTCATTCACTTTTGCAATTGTAGCATCAATCACAATCCCAATCCATGGAAATTGAGAACTTGTACATGGAATTCCTGAATTTAAAAGCAAAGAGTTTCAAGGGTGAAGACATTATTGACAATTGGTATTTTGGGTTAACACCCAATGATCAGAACAACAAACTGCTCAACAAAATCGTTCCTTAGCACATTCCAATATTTACCAGAACAGGAGAGGATCTGGGCTGCAGCAAAGATGAAGAGAATGAATTTCATTTTGCCTGGATAGACAGCTTGAAGGACACTTGGATCCTGTTCTTCTCTCTGCCTCGTCTCTGCTTCAATTCAAGGTTTATATATGTCAGAGTACACAAAGCATTAGCGCACATTACAGAAGAATGAGGAACTATCACCACAATCACTGAAATCACTTCACTCCCTTCATTTCCTTCATTCCGTTCATTACCAGTTGTTAATTTTGTGTCCAAAAGTATCATTGGGTGTTGAAATTTGTTTTGTAAGGTACAATGTGAGTCAGTTTCCCCTTTCATAATCAATATGATCCAGGCTCCAAATTATTTTGGAAACTTTGTAAATTATTTATGATGAACTGCAATGGAATAAAGGAAAACTTAGTGGTCACTGTTTAGTAACTGGATGTTTCAGTCTGTTGCAACATGAGATTACAGCTACAATTCCAGTCCTGGATGTTTCAGTCTGTAGCAACAGTAGATTACAGCTACAATTCCAGTCCTGGATGTTTCAGTCTGTAGCAACTGTACAGACACCACATTGACTGCAGCGACTCAAGAAGGCAGCTCACCACCACCTTCTCAAGGGGCAATTAGGAATGGGTGATAAACGCTTGTCCAGCCAACGAAGCCTACTTCCCTTGAGTGAATAAAAAATAAATAAAGGCCAACATGCCAGTTGCCTTCCCAATTGCTTGTTGCACCTGCACGCTAAGGTTCTGCATTCCTTGTACTAGGATACCCAAGAATCTTTGTACATTAACACTTAAAAGTTTCTCACCTTTTACAAAATGTTCTGCTCTTTATTCTTATGACCAAAGTGAATAACCTCACTTTTCCCAACATTATTCTCCATCTGCCATCTTGTTTCCCTTTCACCTGACTCATCTATATCTCCTTGCAGCTCTCTGTGTCCTCCTTACAGTTTAACTTTCCACCTAGGTTGGTATCATCAGCAAACGTAGATACATGACTCTCTGTCACTTCATCTGAGGCATGCCTTGCTGAGTTCCAAGACTCACGAATCATTTCATCTCTTCAGGAGGTTGTTTACACAGTTGTGAAGAAGACTGCTAGCTTTGTTTAATTAGCAACTTTATGAGATTGTAGGATGCTTTTTCTTTGAATATCTCTCAATATGTATTTGTTTATTTGGACGAGATTAAAATATATTAGACAGTTTTTTTTCAATGGGAGTATGATGATTGCCTGTGTTTGATGGTTTGATGGACAGTTTTATGAACTTGTTAGAGGGGAATTCTTTTCAAACAGGATTTTAAAAGGCTGAATGCTCTTTGTTTTTATTTCATGACCATTTTAAAGAATTCCCAGTGTTATATGGCCAATTGTTTCTGTACCTAGATAATGAAAGAGTGCTTCAAAGGTTTAACAGATGTCGTGACATTAAATCAATGTGAGAATCAAACCACAAGGCTACCTACATACAATAATATCTTGTTCTCCATTCTGTTGAATGCAGAAGGATTTATCCACTTTAGAAAGTGCTCTAATGCATCTGAAACCTTACAGAGCGCTAGTCAATGTAATGGTCTCTTATCTTTTAAGGCCAGAGAGCTATGATCAATAACTGTATTAATAACATATATAACTTATCGTACAACATCTAATTATCACACTTGAAGTTGGCAAGAGCTTCTAAACTTATCTGCAAAAGGTTTGCAACTGCACTGCAGGCTTCCCCCAAGATTCATGAACTGGCTTATCTGATGTGGTTCCCACAGACTTCAGGAATTCATCCAAATCGATGAAAATAGCAACCTTTTTCTCATTCATTCATGGGATGTGGGCATCGCTGGCTGGGCCAGCATTTATCGCCCATCCCTAATTGTCCCTGAGAAGGTGGTGTTGAGCTGCCTTCTTGAACCACTGCAGTCCATGCAGATTACACAAAGATTGGCCGAGTAGTGGATAGTGTAGAGGATAGCCATAATCTCCAAAATGATATAGATGGGTTGGTGGAGCGGGCGGTAAAGTGGCAGATGGATTTTAACATAGAGAAGTGTTCAGTCATAGATTTAGGGAGGTCAAACAGTTACAGGGATTACACAACAAATGGGAATATACTAAGAGGGGCAGATGAAGTGAGAGATCTTGGTGTACAAGTACACAGGTCCCTGAAGGCAGCAGTTCAAGTAGACAAGGTTGTAAAGAAGGCATATGGAATGCTCTCCTTCATTGGCAAAGGTATAGAATATAAAAGTAAGGATATAATGTTGGAATTGTATAAAACACTGGTGAGGCCACAACTGGAATATTGTGTGCAGTTCTGGTCACCACATTACAGGAAGGATATAATAACCCTGGAGAGAGTGCAGAGGAGGTTTACAAGAATGTTGCCAGAGTTAGAAAAGTGTAGCTACGAGGAGAGATTGGATAGGTTGGGGTTATTTTCCTTAGAACAAAGAAGGCTGAGAGGTGACTTGGTTGAGGTGTACAAAATTATGAGGGGAATAGATAGAGTGGACAGGATAAAATTGTTTCCCTTGTTGGAGAATTCCAGAACCGGGGACATAGATTCAAGATAAGTGGCAGAAGGTGTAGTGGGGACATGAGGTAGAACTTTTTTACGCAGAGGGTAGTGGGTGTCTGGAATTCACTGCCCAAGTTAGTGGTAGAGGCAGAAACTCTAAACACTTTTAAAAAGTACCTGGATCTGCACCTAAAGTGCTGTAACTCTTTCGAGTACAAACCCATTTCCATCTGTTTCAGATGAAGTTACATTGTTTCATAGTTTGCCATTGTGAGATTTGAACTCTGGATCTTGGGGCTACAAACCCAGTACCATAACCAGGGCTATGGGCCGGGTGCAGGAAGGTGGGATTAGAAAGGACACCTGGGTGTCCTGGGGCTGGTGTGGACAAGATGGGCAGAATGGCCTTCTTCTGTGCTGTAACTTTTCTATGGTTCTATGGTGAAAGTGAAATTTGTGTTTGGACCAGGGATTTAAATTGCGAAGCCCATGTCACCTTACATGAGTGTTGGGTTGTAAACTATCACATTCCCTGAGCCTGGAGAAAATGAAGGGTGGTGGGAATGGCACCCCACACCTCCCAACTGTCCTCCCGGTGTGGGTTGTCTCAGTATGGGCAGGGGAAGATTCAGCCTATGGAGACACGACAGCAGAAAGGTGGAGTATTCAGCCCATTACATTCACTCTAGCTCTCTGCACAGCAATCCAGTCAGTCTCATTCACTCGCTCTATTCCCATCGTGCTGCTAGTTTATTCCTCTCAAGTATCCATCCAATTTCCTTTTGAACCTGCTATTCATGTCTGCTTCCAGCACTCTCGTAGGCAGTGAGATCCAGGGCAACACCACTCGGGGTGTTAAAACATTTCTTTCTCGCACATCTTTTCTAAAACCTCAAATCTGTGTCAGCCAGTCCTTGTAATGAAAGTGGATTTATATTCTGTCTGCCTTATCTAAACCTATCCTAATCTTACACATAAGAGCATCAGAAAGAGGAGCAGGAGAACATAGAACCCAATTGAGCGATTCAATGCTTCAGTATCACTCTCCTGCCCGTTCTCCATAACCCTGACCCCTCGGCCTGTGCTGTACAGTTATGAGGGCCGGAATTCTCCAGCCCCAACCGCTGGAGCGATTTTCCGGTCTTGTCCAATTCAGCCGATGTTTGAAGGGAACCCAACACCCGCTGTGGGGGTGGGGGTGGTGGGGGGTGGGGAAGGTGGGGGGAGGGGGAGGGGGGTGCTAGGGGGAGGGGGTGGTGGGGGGGGAGGGGGATGGGGTGGTGGGGGGAGGGGGGTGGGGGAACATCCCATAGAGGGGCCAGAAATCCTGGCTGACGTTACATAAAAAAGCTGTTTCGTGGATTACACATTTAAACCTGGGACTGAGTTGCAAGACTGTTTTCAAAATGGACCCCAAGGGTCACCTGACTTTCTCCGTGTGGATTCGGGCTGGAACCCTGACGAAGAGGAGACAGCCTCAGACAACTGGCTTGGCGTTAGCAGCCCTGAAGTGGCAGTGACCACCCCCTGCCCCACCATGGTGTGTGTAGTGTGCCAGTCAAAGGACTGGGAGATCCCATTGGTGGGCGGGGCTGGAAGATCCCAAACAATGTGTGTCCCAAACAGTAAACAGACTTGACATCTTTACCTCCAAACACAAAGACGTTAACCGATAAGCCACTGGGCAGGGCAGGTGGCAAGGAGACTTCTGACAGCTGTAATGGGCTGACCGCTTGCCTTGTATGAAACGTCTCTCAGCAGCAGTGTGCAGGTCACCTGATCACAGCGGTCATCTTGCATTATCTGTAACCAGCGCTGAAAGGACAAGAAGAAGCACTCCCCCCGGCAACACCACCTCCCCCCCCACCAACCCCCACCTCAGACACCCATCCTGAACCATCTTGAAGGAGAGAAGGAGAGAGGCACCTAAAGCAGCTATTGGACCCGCTGGAAAATAACTAGGCAGCGAAAAGTGCACAGCAGCTGGGGAGAAATCAGGAACGTTTACGGGGGTGGGGGTAAAATGGGTATGATCTTCGGGAGGTGGGCTGTCGATGGGAACTGGGGGCATCCTTCCTGCCCACCAGTGGTGAAAGCTGGACAAAAGATTGTGGTGGATGGGTGGAATGAGCACATTACTGAAGGGCCTTAATAGGCCTAATGGAGGGTGGGCTGTCTGACACTTTACCCTCCCGCTTTAACATGGGAGACAGTTTAGGGCGGTGGCAAGGTGATGGACAGGCCACCCATTCTATTTTACAAACCCCAACCCCCCCCCCCCGCCTTCTATTAGGCCAGAAGGGGGCTATTAAATTCACCACTCTGTGTCCCCTGTATGGACACGTCCAAGGGCCTGTGAACATCAATGTTTACCAGGTTTCACACTGTTTCAAAAATACTCGGCCTTCCCATTTTCACGGCCAAAGTGAATAATCTCCCACTCCCACACATTATACTCCAGCTGCCATCCTATTACCCATTCGCTTCTGCTGCCTCTGGCTGGGATTTACCAGTCTAGGCCTAAGCCCAGTGACAGAGGTAGGAAGTGGGAAGGGCCCCCCCACCGAGGAGTGTAGTGGATAAACCCGCCGAATCGCCCAGTCTTCAGCTCATTAATTACGCAGCCGGGGCTTTGATGCTGAATCGTGTAGCGGGTCCACACAGGAAGTCACACCTCCCAATACCATGTCTGCGCGCCATATTTAATCCATCTGTACATTTCTCAAGGTGTCTGCAGCACCAAGATGTCTTCCAGCAGGCACTGACCTCAAGGTGAAGTGGCGTCTCCCTGGACTCCCTCCTCCAGGCCCTGGAGGACAGGAGGGACATCCTCTCTCTCAGGGACATGAGGAGGAGGCCCAGTGCTTCACCAGGAGGTCGCCAGGGTGGTCAGTGCCACTGGTGAGCAGAGGAGCATCACCCAGCAGTGCTGGGAATGAAAGAACGACCTAACCTGTGCCAGCAGGGTAAGTGAACCCTCTACCCTCCATACTCAGCTCACCAGTCTCGGAACGGCTCATGCGATGTGGGCATCGCTGGCAAAGCCAGGCTGTGCCTCCCACCCCTAGAAGCCCTTCACAAGGAGCTGGGGAGCCGTCTCATTGTCCCACTGCAGTCCATGTGGTCTGCTGGTCAGGAGGTAACTGGTTTGCTCAATCAACCACACTGAAGGCCAGTGTGGGGTGGGCTGAGGTGGGTGGGTTGGAGTAGCGGGCAATCTTCTGGTGCTGCTGATGCCACGTCCCTTGTCCTCCTAGCAGCTGGAGCCCGTGGGTCTGGGTGGGGGCTGCTGAATATGCCTTATGGTCCAGCGGTGCATCTTTCATGTGGCACACAAAGATGCCAATGCGTCGTTGCTGGAGGGACTCAATGCGAAGGTTGTAGGATGACATTTCAATCAAGCAGCTTGCGTAGCCCTGCATGTGTACAGCTTCCTGAGAGCTGGTGAAACTACAGTTATCCAGGCAGCAGAACAATATGCCCTCACACCCCTCACTTCTGCCTTGTACACGAGGAGCAGGCTTTGGGGAGTCAGGAGATCCCTCATAAACCATAGAACTAGCAACATCAAAGTTTCTCCAGCGTCTGAAGTGCTGACAATCCATCCATTCATCTATTGCCTGAGATGATAGCACACAACCAGCATGAAAGAGAGACGACAGGGGGGGATATGCCTGAAATCCAGCCCCTCACACAATATGAGCAATGGCTTGCCAGGTTGGCAAGGGAAGATTGTGATTGTGCCTGCGCCAACAGCCGGGGAGGGGGGCAGGTGGGGGGGGTGGGGGGGGGTGGGGGAGGGGGTGGGAAGGGGTGAGGAAGTTCAATCCCTGCCAGTTGTAAACTGAGGGTCAGGCTCTGTGTTCTATACAACAACGCCCAGGCACTCACTCATTCGTCCCTCTCTCCACTCCCAGTGCCAGCAGGAAGACAGTGAGGCCAGATCGCCACCAGAAATCAGCCCCAGTCCATGTGTGAAATGTCGTCCTACACACTCAGCATTGAGTCCCTCCAGCAACGACGCATTGGGATCCTTGTGTGCCACATGAAAGATGCACCGCTGGACCATAAGGCATATTCAGCAGCTCCAACCCAGACCCACAGGCTCCAGCTGCTAGAAGGACAAGGGACGTGGCATCAGCAGCACCAGAAGATTGCCCGCTACTCCAACCCACCCACCTCAGCCCAATCCACAGTGACCATCGGGGACACCATCACAGACACACAGCTCTGTCATCAGGGGCACGCTCACAGACACACAGCTCTGTCATCGGGGACACACTCACAAAAAGCTTTGCCATCGGAGACAGAGTCACAGACACACAGCTCTGTGACCGTTGTCACACTCACAGACACACAGCTCTGACGTCGGAAACACACTCACAGACACACAGCTCTGTCATCGGGGACACACTCACAGACACACAGCTCTGTCATCGGAGACACAGTCACAGACACACAACTCTGTCATCGGGGACACACTCACAAAAAGCTTTGCCATCGGAGACTGAGTCACAGACACACAGCTCTGTGACCATTGTCACACTCACAGACACACAGATCTGTCATCAGGGGCACGCTCACAGACACACAGCTCTGTCATCGGAGACACAGTCACAGACACACAACTCTGTCATCGGGGACACACTCACAAAAAGCTTTGCCATCGGAGACAGAGTCACAGACACACAGCTCTGTGACCATTGTCACACTCACAGACACACAGCTCTGACGTCGGAAACACACTCACAGACACACAGCTCTGACGTTGGAAACACACTCACAGACACAAAGCACTACACTCGGGGACACACAGCTCAGTCTTCGGGGACACAGTCACAGACACACAGCTCTGTCATCGGGGGCACACACACACTCACAGATCAGTCATCAGGGACACACTCACAGACACACCCCTGTGTCATCAGGGACACACTCACAGACACACCCCTCTGTCATCAGGGACACAATCACAGACACACAGCTGTGTCATCGGGGACACACTCACAGACACACAGCTCTGTCAACGGAGACACACTCACAGACACACAGCACTGTCATCAGAGACACACTCACAGACACACAGCTCTCCCATCAGAGACACACTCAGAGACACACAGCTCTCCCATCGGGGACACACTCACAGACACACAGCACTGTCATCAGAGACACACTCACAGACACACAGCTCTCCCATCAGGGACACACACACAGACACACAGCACTGTCATCAGGGACACACACAGACACACAGCTCTGTCATCGGAGACACACTCACAGACACACAGCACTGTCATCAGAGACACACTCACAGACACACAGCTCTGTCATCGGGGGCACACACACACACACACACAGATCAGTCATTAGGGACACACTCACAGACATACAGCTCTGTCATCAGGGACACACTCACAGACACAGAGCGCTGTCATCGGGGACACACTCACAGACACAGAGCTCTGCCATCGTGGTCACACTCACAGACACACAGCTCTGTCATCCTGACACACTCACAGGCACACAGCTCAGTCATCGTGGTAACACTCACAGACACACAGCTCTGTCGTCAGGGACACACTCACAGGCAAACAGCTCTGTCAACGGGGACACACTCACAGACACACAGCTCTGTCATCGGAGACACACTCACATACGCACAGCTCTGTCATCAGAGACACACTCACAGACACACAGCTCTCCCATCGGGGACACACTCACAGACACACAGCTCTACCATCGGGGACACACTCACAGACACACAGCTCTGTCATCAGGGACACACTCACAGACACACAGCTCTACCATCGGGGACACACTCACAGTCACACAGCTCTGTCATCGGGGACACACTCACAGTCACACAGCTCTGTCATCAGGGACACAATCACAGTCACACAGCTCTGTCATCAGGGACACACTCACAGACACAACCCTCTGACTTCAGGGACACACTCACAGACACAGAGCTCTCCCATCGGGGACACACTCACAGACACACAGCTCTCCCATCGGGGACACACACACAGACACACAGCGCTGACATCGGGGGCACATTCACAAACACACCGCTCTGTGATGAGGCACACACTCACAGACACACAGCTCTGTCATCGGAGACACACTCACATACGCACAGCTCTGTCATCAGAGACACACTCACAGACACACAGCTCTCCCATCGGGGACACACTCACAGACAAACAGCTCTGTCAACGGGGACACACTCACAGACACACAGCTCCGTCATCAGCGACACACTCACAGACACACAGCTCTCCCATCGGGGTCACACTCACAGTCACACAGCTCTGTCATCGGGGACACAATCACAGTCACACAGCTCTGTCATCGGGGACACACTCACAGAAACACCCCTCTGACTTCAGGGACACACTCACAGACACACAGCTCTCCCATCAGGGACACACTCACAGACACACAGCTCTGTCATCAGGGACACACTCACAGACACACAGCGCTGTCATCGGGGTCACACTCACAGACACACAGTGCTGTCATCGGGGACACACTCACAGACACAGATCTCTGCCATCGTGGTCACACTCACAGACACACAGCTCTGTCATCCTGACACACTCACAGGCACACAGCTCAGTCATCGTGGTAACACTCACAGACACACAGCTCTGTCATCAGGGACACACTCACAGACAAACACCTCTGTCAACGGGGGCACAATCACAGACACACAGCTCTGTCATCGGAGACACACTCACAGACACACAGCTCTGTCATCAGAGACACACTCACAGACACACAGCTCTCCCATCGGGGACACACTCACAGACAAACAGCCCTACCATCGGGGACACACTCACAGACACACAGCTCTGTAATCAGGGACACACTCACAGACACACAGCTCTACCATCGGGGAAACAATCACAGACACACAGCTCTGTCATCAGGGACACACTCACAGACACACAGCTCTACCATCGGGGACACACACAGTCACACAGCTCTGTCTTCGGGGACACACTCACAGACACACAGCTCTGTCATCAGGGACACACTCACAGACACACCCCTCTGACTTCAGGGACACACTCACAGACACACAGCTCTCCCATCGGGGACACACTCACAGACACACAGCTCTCTCATCGGGGACACACTCACAGACACACAGCTCTGACATCGGGGGCACATTCCCACACACACCGCTCTGTGATCAGGCACACACTCATAGACAACCAGCTCTGTCATCGGGGAAACAATCATAGACACACAGCTCTGTCATCAGTGACTCACTGACAGACACACAGCTCTGTCATCAGAGACACACGCACAGACACACAGCTCTGTCATCGGGGACACACGCACAGACACACAACTCTGACATCAGGGTCACACTCACAGACACACAGCTCTGTCATCGAGAACACACTTACAGACAGAAAGCTCTGCATTCAGGGACACACTCACAGAGACACAGATCTGACATCCTGACGCACTCACAGACACACAGCTCTGTCATCAGGGACACACTCAAACACACACAGCTCTGCCATCGAGGACACCCTCACAGACACACAGCTCTGTCATCGGGGACACACTCACAGACACAAAGCTCTGTCATTGGGGACACACTCACAGACACACAGCTCTGTTATCGAGGACACACTCACAGACACACAGCTCTGTCATCGATAACACACTCACAGACACACAGCTCTGTCATCGGGGACACACTCACAGACACACAGCTCTGTCATCGAGGACACACTCGCAGACACACAGCTCTGTCATCAGGGACACACTCACAGACACACAGATCTGTCATCGAGGACACACTCGCAGACACACAGCTCTGTCATCAGGGACACACTCACAGACACACAGCTCTGACATCGGGACACACTCACAGACACACAGCTCTGTCATCGGGGACACACTCACAGACACACAGCTCTGACATCGAGGACACACTTACAGACACACAGCTCTGTCACCAGGGACACACTCACAGACACACAGATCTGTCATCGAGGACACACTCGCAGACACACAGCTCTGTCATCAGGGACACACTCACAGACACACAGCTGTGTCATCAGGGACACACTCACAGACACACAGCTCTGACATCAGGGACACACTCACAGACACACAGCTCTGACATCGGGGACACACTCACAGACACACAGCTCTGTCATCGTGGACACACTTACAGACACACAGCTCTGCCATCGGATACACACTCACATTCACACAGATCTGTCATCGAGGACACACTCACAGACACACAGCTCTGTCATCGAGGACACACTCGCAGACACACAGCTCTGTCATCAGGGACACACTCACAGACACACAGATCTGTCATCGAGGACACACTCGCAGACACACAGCTCTGTCATCAGGGACACACTCACAGACACACAGCTCTGACATCGGGGACACACTCACAGACATACAGCTCTGTCATCGAGGACAAACTCACAGACACACAGCTCTGTCATCGAGGACACACTCGCAGACACACAGCTCTGTCATCAGGGACACACTCACAGACACACAGCTCTGCCATCGGATACACACGCACATTCACACAGATCTGTCATCGAGGACACACTCACAGACACACAGCTCTGTCATCGAGGACACACTCGCAGACACACAGCTCTGTCATCAGGGACACACTCACAGACACACAGCTCTGTCATCGAGGACACACTCGCAGACACACAGCTCTGTCATCAGGGACACACTCACAGACACACAGCTCTGTCATCGGATACACACTCGCAGACACACAGCTCTGTCATCGGGGACACACTCACAGACACACAGCTCTGTCATCGAGGACACACTCGCAGACACACAGCTCTGTCATCAGGGACACACTCACAGACACACAGCTCTGACATCGGGACACACTCACAGACACACAGCTCTGACATCGAGGACACAAAAACAGACACACAGCTCTGCCATCGAGGACACACTCACCGACACACAGCTCTATCATCGAGGACACACTCACAGACATACAGCTCTGTCATCGAGGACACACTTACAGACACACAGCTCTGCCATCGGATACACACTCACATTGACACAGATCTGTCATCGAGGACACACTCACAGTCACACAGCTCAGTCATCGGGGACACACTCACAGACACACAGCTCTGTCATCGGGGACACACTCACAGACACACAGCTCTGTCATCAGGGACACACTCACAGACACACAGCTCTGTCATCGAGGACACACTCGCAGACACACAGCTCTGTCATCAGGGACACACTCACAGACACACAGCTCTGACATTGGGACACACTCACAGACACACAGCTCTGTCATCGGGGACACACTCACAGACACACAGCTCTGTCATCGAGGACACACTCGCAGACACACAGCTCTGTCATCAGGGACACACTCACAGACACACAGCTCTGACATCGAGGACACACTCGCAGACACACAGCTCTGTCATCAGGGACACACTCACAGACACACAGCTCTGACAGCGGGGGCACACTCACAGACATACAGCTCTGTCATCGAGGACACACTTACAGACACACAGCTCTGCCATCGGATACACACTCACATTAACACAGATCTGTCATCGAGGACACACTCACAGCCACACAGCTCTGTCATCGGGGACACACTCACAGACACACAGCTCTGTCATCGGGGACACACTCACAGACACACAGCGCTGTCATCGGGGTCACACTCACAGACACACAGCGCTGTCATCGGGGACACACTCACAGACACAGATCTCTGCCATCGTGGTCACACTCACAGACACACAGCTCTGTCATCCTGACACACTCACAGGCACACAGCTCAGTCATCGTGGTAACACTCACAGACACACAGCTCTGTCATCAGGGACACACTCACAGACAAACACCTCTGTCAACGGGGGCACGCTCACAGACACACAGCTCTGTCATCGGTGACACACTCACAGACACACAGCTCTTTCATCAGAGACACACTCACAGACACACAGCTCTCCCATCGGGGACACACTCACAGACACACAGCTCTGTCATCAGGGACACACTCACAGACACACAGCTCTACCATCGGGGACACACACAGTCACACAGCTATGTCATCGGGGACACACTCACAGTCACACAGCTCTGTCATCAGGGACACACTCACAGACACACCCCTCTGACTTCAGGGACACACTCACAGTCACACAGCTCTCCCATCGGGGACACACTCACAGACACACAGCTCTCTCATCGGGGACACACTCACAGACACACAGCTCTGACATCGGGGGCACATTCCCACACATACCGCTCTGTGATCAGGCACACACTCATAGACACCCAGCTCTGTCATCGGGGAAACAATCATAGACACACAGCTCTGTCATCAGTGACTCACTGACAGACACACAGCTCTGTCATCAGAGACACACGCACAGACTCACAGCTCTGTCATCGGGGACACACGCACAGACACACAACTCTGACATCAGGGTCACACTCACAGACACACAGCTCTGTCATCGAGAACACACTTACAGACAGAAAGCTCTGCATTCAGGGACACACTCACTGAGACACAGATCTGACATGCTGACACACTCACAGACACACAGCTCTGTCATCCGGGACACACTCAAACACACACAACTCTGCCATCGAGGACACCCTCACAGACACACAGCTCTGTCATCGGGGACACACTCACAGACACAAAGCTCTGTCATTGGGGACACACTCACAGACACACAGCTCTGTCATCGATAACACACTCACAGACACACAGCTCTGTCATCGGGGACACACTCACAGACACACAGCTCTGTCATCGAGGACACACTCGCAGACACACAGCTCTGTCATCAGGGACACACTCACAGACACACAGATCTGTCATCGAGGACACACTCGCAGACACACAGCTCTGTCATCAGGGACACACTCACAGACACACAGCTCTGACATCGGGACACACTCACAGACACACAGCTCTGTCATCGAGGACACACTTACAGACACACAGCTCTGTCATCAGGGACACACTCACAGACACACAGCTCTGTCATCGAGGACACACTAACAGACACACAGCTCTGTCATCAGGGACACACTCACAGACACACAGCTCTCTCATCGAGGACACACTCGCAGACACAAAGCTCTGTCATCAGGGACACACTCACAGACACACAGCTCTGTCATCAGGGACACACTCACAGACACACAGCTCTGACATCAGGGACACACTCACAGACACACAGCTCTGACATCGGGGACACACTCACAGACATACAGCTCTGTCATCGAGGACACACTTACAGACACACAGCTCTGCCATCGGATACACACTCACATTCACACAGATCTGTCATCGAGGACACACTCACAGACACACAGCTCTGTCATCGAGGACACACTCGCAGACACACAGCTCTGTCATCAGGGACACACTCACAGACACACAGCTCTGTCATCGAGGACACACTCGCAGACACACAGCTCTGTCATCGGGGACACACTCACAGACACACAGCTCTGTCATCGAGGACACACTCGCAGACACACACCTCTGTCATCAGGGACACACTCACAGACACACAGCTCTGACATCGGGAAACACTCACAGAAGCACAGCTCTATCATCGAGGACACAAAAACAGACACACAGCTCTGCCATCGAGTACACACTCACCGACACACAGCTCTATCATCGAGGACACACTCACAGACATACAGCTCTGTCATCGAGGACACACTTACAGACACACAGCTCTCCCATCGGATACACGCTCACATTCACACAGATCTGTCATCGAGGACACACTCACAGCCACACAGCTCTGTCATCGGGGACACACTCACAGACACACAGCTCTGACATCAGGGACACACTCACAGACACACAGCTCTGACATCGGGACACACTCACAGACACACAGCTCTGACATCGAGGACACAAAAACAGACACACAGCTCTGCCATCGAGGACACACTCACCGACACACAGCTCTATCATCGAGGACACACTCACAGACATACAGCTCTGTCATCGAGGACACACTTACAGACACACAGCTCTGCCATCGGATACACACTCACATTGACACAGATCTGTCATCGAGGACACACTCACAGTCACACAGCTCAGTCATCGGGGACACACTCACAGACACACAGCTCTGTCATCGGGGACACACTCACAGACACACAGCTCTGTCATCAGGGACACACTGACAGACACACAGCTCTGTCATCGAGGACACACTCGCAGACACACAGCTCTGTCATCAGGGACACACTCACAGACACATAGCTCTGACATCGGGACACACTCTCAGACACACAGCTCTGTCATCGGGGACACACTCACAGACACACAGCTCTGTCATCGAGGACACACTCGCTGACACACAGCTCTGTCATCAGGGACACACTCACAGACACACAGCTCTGTCATCGAGGACACACTCGCAGACACACAGCTCTGTCATCAGGGACACACTCACAGACACACAGCTCTGACAGCGGGGACACACTCACAGACATACAGCTCTGTCATCGAGGACACACTTACAGACACACAGCTCTGCCATCGGATACACACTCACATTAACACAGATCTGTCATCGAGGACACACTCACAGCCACACAGCTCTGTCATCGGGGACACACTCACAGACACACAGCTCTGTCATCGGGGACACACTCACAGACACACAGCGCTGTCATCGGGGTCACACTCACAGACACACAGCGCTGTCATCGGGGACACACTCACAGACACAGATCTCTGCCATCGTGGTCACACTCACAGACACACAGCTCTGTCATCCTGACACACTGACAGGCACACAGCTCAGTCATCGTAGTAACACTCACAGACACACAGCTCTGTCATCAGGGACACACTCACAGACAAACACCTCTGTCAACGGGGGCACGCTCACAGACACACAGCTCTGTCATCGGTGACACACTCACAGACACACAGCTCTGTCATCAGAGACACACTCACAGACACACAGCTCTCCCATCGGGGACACACTCACAGACACACAGCTCTGTCATCAGGGACACACTCACAGACACACAGCTCTACCATCGGGGACACACACAGTCACACAGCTATGTCATCGGGGACACACTCACAGTCACACAGCTCTGTCATCAGGGACACACTCACAGACACACCCCTCTGACTTCAGGGACACACTCACAGACACACAGCTCTCCCATCGGGGACACACTCACAGACACACAGCTCTCTCATCGGGGACACACTCACAGACACACAGCTCTGACATCGGGGGCACATTCCCACACATACCGCTCTGTGATCAAGCACACACTCATAGACACCCAGCTCTGTCATCGGGGAAACAATCATAGACACACAGCTCTGTCATCAGTGACTCACTGACAGACACACAGCTCTGTCATCAGAGACACACGCACAGACTCACAGCTCTGTCATCGGGGACACACGCACAGACACACAACTCTGACATCAGGGTCACACTCACAGACACACAGCTCTGTCATCGAGAACACACTTACAGACAGAAAGCTCTGCATTCAGGGACACACTCACAGAGACACAGATCTGACATCCTGACACACTCACAGACACACAGCTCTGTCATCGATAACACACTCAAACACACACAACTCTGCCATCGAGGACACCCTCACAGACACACAGCTCTGTCATCGGGGACACACTCACAGACACAAAGCTCTGTCATTGGGGACACACTCACAGACACACAGCTCTGTCATCGATAACACACTCACAGACACACAGCTCTGTCATCGGGGACACACTCACAGACACACAGCTCTGTCATCGAGGACACACTCGCAGACACACAGCTCTGTCATCAGGGACACACTCACAGACACACAGATCTGTCATCGAGGACACACTCGCAGACACACAGCTCTGTCATCAGGGACACACTCACAGACACACAGCTCTGACATCGGGACACACTCACAGACACACAGCTCTGTCATCGAGGACACACTTACAGACACACAGCTCTGTCATCAGGGACACACTCACAGACACACAGCTCTGTCATCGAGGACACACTTACAGACACACAGCTCTGTCATCAGGGACACACTCACAGACACACAGCTCTGTCATCGAGGACACACTCGCAGACACAAAGCTCTGTCATCAGGGACACACTCACAGACACACAGCTCTGTCATCAGGGACACACTCACAGACACACAGCTCTGACATCAGGGACACACTCACAGACACACAGCTCTGACATCGGGGACACACTCACAGACATACAGCTCTGTCATCGAGGACACACTTACAGACACACAGCTCTGCCATCGGATACACACTCACATTCACACAGATCTGTCATCGAGGACACACTCACAGACACACAGCTCTGTCATCGAGGACACACTCGCAGACACACAGCTCTGTCATCAGGGACACACTCACAGACACACAGCTCTGTCATCGAGGACACACTCGCAGACACACAGCTCTGTCATCGGGGACACACTCACAGACACACAGCTCTGTCATCGAGGACACACTCGCAGACACACACCTCTGTCATCAGGGACACACTCACAGACACACAGCTCTGACATCGGGAAACACTCACAGAAGCACAGCTCGATCATCGAGGACACAAAAACAGACACACAGCTCTGCCATCGAGTACACACTCACCGACACACAGCTCTATCATCGAGGACACACTCACAGACATACAGCTCTGTCATCGAGGACACACTTACAGACACACAGCTCTGCCATCGGATACACGCTCACATTCACACAGATCTGTCATCGAGGACACACTCACAGACACACAGCTCTGTCATCGGGGACACACTCACAGACACACAGCTCTGTCATCGGGGACACACTCACAGACACACAGCTCTGTCATCAGGGACACACTCACAGACACACAGATCTGTCATCGAGGACACACTCGCAGACACACAGCTCTGTCATCAGGGACACACTCACAGACACACAGCTCTGACATCGGGACACATTCACAGACACACAGCTCTGTCATCGGGGACACACTCACAGACACACAGCTCTGTCATCGAGGACACACTCGCAGACACACAGCTCTGTCATCAGGGACACACTCACAGACACACAGCTCTGTCATCGAGGACACACTCGCAGACACACAGCTCTGTCATCAGGGACACACTCACAGACACACAGCTCTGACATCGGGGACACACTCACAGACATACAGCTCTCTCATCGAGGACACACTTACAGACACACAGCTCTGCCATCGGATACACACTCACATTAACACAGATCTGTCATCGAGGACACACTCACAGCCACACAGCTCTGTCATCGGGGACACACTCACAGACACACAGCTCTGTCATCGGGGACACACTCACAGACACACAGCTCTGTCATCGAGGACACACTCGCAGACACACAGCTCTGTCATCAGGGACACACTCACAGACACACAGCTCTGTCATCGGATACACACTCACAGACACACAGCTCTGTCATCAGGGACACACTCACAGACACACAGCACTGTCATCAGGGACACACTCACAGATACACAGCTCTCCCATCGGGGACACACTCACAGTACTGTCATCAGAGACACACTCACAGACACACAGCTCTCCCATCAGAGACAGACTCAGAAACACACAGCTCTCCCATCGGGGACACACTCACCACACACAGCACTGTCATCAGAGACACACTCACAGACACACAGCTCTCCCATCAGGGACACACACACAGACACACAGCACTGTCATCAGAGACACACTCACAGACACACAGCTCTGTCATCGGGGGCACACACACACACACACACAGATCTGTCATTAGGGACACACTCACAGACATACAGCTCTGTCATCAGGGACACATTCACAGACACACAACGCTGTCATCGGGGACACACTCACAGACACAGAGCTCTGCCATCGTGGTCACACTCACAGACACACAGCTCTGACATCCTGACACACTCACAGACACACAGCTCTGTCATCGGGGACACACTCACAGTCACACAGCTCTGTCATCTGGGACACACTCACAGACACACAGCTCTGTCATCAGGGACACAATCACAGTCACACAGCTCTGTCATCAGGGACACACTCACAGACACACCCCTCTGACTTCAGGGACACACTCACAGACACACAGCTCTCCCATCGGGGACAAACTCACAGACACACAGCTCTCCCATCGGGGACACACACACAGACACACAGCTCAGACATCGGGTGCACTTTCACACACACACCGCTCTGTGATGAGGCACACACTCATAGACACACAGCTCTGTCATCAGTGACTCACTGACAGACACACAGCTCTGTCATCGGGGACACACGCACAGACACACAACTCTGACATCAGGGTCACACTCACAGACACACAGCTCTGTCATCAGGGACACACTCACAGACACACAGCGCTGTCATCAGGGTCACACTCACAGACACACAGCGCTGTCATCGGGGACACACTCACAGACACAGAGCTCTGCCATCGTGGTCACACTCACAGACACACAGCTCTGTCATCCTGACACACTCACACGCACACAGCTCAGTCATTGTGGTAAAAATCACAGACACACAGCTCTGTCATCAGGGACACACTCACAGACAAACAGCTCTGTCAACGGGGACACACTCACAGACACACAGCTCCGTCATCAGCGACACACTCACAGACACACAGCTCTCCCATCGGGGACACACTCGCAGACACACAGCTCTGTCATCAGGGACACACTCACAGACACACAGCTCTACAATCGGGGACACACTCACAGTCACACAGCTCTGTCATCGGGGACACACTCACAGTCACACAGCTCTGTCATCGGGGACACACTCACAGAAACACCCCTCTGACTTCAGGGACACACTCACAGACACACAGCTCTCCCATCAGGGACACACTCACAGACACACAGCTCTGTCATCAGGGACACACTCACAGACACACAGCGCTGTCATCGGGGTCACACTCACAGACACACAGCGCTGTCATCGGGGACACACTCACAGACACATATCTCTGCCATCGTGGTCACACTCACAGACACACAGCTCTGTCATCCTGACACACTCACAGGCACACAGCTCTGTCATCGTGGTAATACTCACAGACACACAGCTCTGTCATCAGGGACACACTCACAGGCAAACAGCTCTGTCAACGGGGACACACTCACAGACACACAGCTCTGTCATCGGAGACACACTCACAGACGCACAGCTCTGTCATCAGAGACACACTCACAGACACACAGCTCTGACATCGGGGACACACTCACAGACATACAGCTCTGTCATCGAGGACACACTTACAGACACACAGCTCTGCCATCGGATACACACTCACATTAACACAGATCTGTCATCGAGGACACACTCACAGCCACACAGCTCTGTCATCGGGGACACACTCACAGACACACAGCTCTGTCATCGGGGACACACTCACAGACACACAGCGCTGTCATCGGGGTCACACTCACAGACACACAGCGCTGTCATCGGGGACACACTCACAGACACAGATCTCTGCCATCGTGGTCACACTCACAGACACACAGCTCTGTCATCCTGACACACTCACAGGCACACAGCTCAGTCATCGTGGTAACACTCACAGACACACAGCTCTGTCATCAGGGACACACTCACAGACAAACACCTCTGTCAACGGGGGCACGCTCACAGACACACAGCTCTGTCATCGGTGACACACTCACAGACACACAGCTCTGTCATCAGAGACACACTCACAGACACACAGCTCTCCCATCGGGGACACACTCACAGACAAACAGCCCTACCATCGGGGACACACTCACAGACACACAGCTCTACCATCGGGGACACACTCACAGACACACAGCTCTGTCATCAGGGACACACTCACAGACACACAGCTCTACCATCGGGGACACACACAGTCACACAGCTCTGTCATCGGGGACACACTCACAGTCACACAGCTCTGTCATCAGGGACACACTCACAGACACACCCCTCTGACTTCAGGGACACACTCACAGACACACAGCTCTCCCATCGGGGACACACTCACAGACACACAGCTCTCTCATCGGGGACACACTCACAGACACACAGCTCTGACATCGGTGGCACATTCCCACACTTACCGCTCTGTGATCAGGCACACACTCATAGACACCCAGCTCTGTCATCGGGGAAACAATCATAGACACACAGCTCTGTCATCAGTGACTCACTGACAGACACAAAGCTCTGTCATCAGAGACACACGCACAGAAACACAGCTCTGTCATCGGGGACACACGCACAGACACACAACTCTGACATCAGGGTCACACTCACAGACAAACAGCTCTGTCATCGAGAACACACTTACAGACAGAAAGCTCTGCATTCAGGGACACACTCACAGAGACACAGATCTGACATCCTGACACACTCACAGACACACAGCTCTGTCATCCGGGACACACTCAAACACACAACTCTGCCATCGAGGACACACTCACAGACACACAGCTCTGTCATCGGGGAAACACTCACAGACACAAAGCTCTGTCATTGGGGACACACTCACAGACACACAGCACTGTCATCGATAACACACTCACAGACACACAGCTCTGTCATCGGGGACACACACACAGACACACAGCTCTGTCATCGAGGACACACTCGCAGACACACAGCTCTGTCATCAGGGACACACTCACAGACACACAGATCTGTCATCGAGGACACACTCGCAGACACACAGCTCTGTCATCAGGGACACACTCACAGACACACAGCTCTGACATCGGGACACAGTCACAGACACACAGCTCTGTCATCCTGACACACTCACACGCACACAGCTCAGTCATTGTGGTAAAAATCACAGACACACAGCTCTGTCATCAGGGACACACTCACAGACAAACAGCTCTGTCAACGGGGACACACTCACAGACACACAGCTCCGTCATCAGCGACACACTCACAGACACACAGCTCTCCCATCGGGGACACACTCGCAGACACACAGCTCCGCCATCAGCGACACACTCACAGACACACAGCTCTCCCATCGGGGACACAGTCGCAGACACACAGCTCTGTCATCAGGGACACACTCACAGACACACAGCTCTACAATCGGGGACACACTCACAGTCACACAGCTCTGTCATCGGGGACACACTCACAGAAACACCCCTCTGACTTCAGGGACACACTCACAGACACACAGCTCTCCCATCAGGGACACACTCACAGACACACAGCTCTGTCATCAGGGACACACTCACAGACACACAGCGCTGTCATCGGGGTCACACTCACAGACACACAGCGCTGTCATCGGGGACACACTCACAGACACAGATCTCTGCCATCGTGGTCACACTCACAGACACACAGCTCTGTCATCCTGACACACTCACAGGCACACAGCTCAGTCATCGTGGTAACACTCACAGACACACAGCTCTGTCATCAGGGACACACTCACAGGCAAACAGCTCTGTCAACGGGGACACACTCACAGACACACAGCTCTGTCATCGGAGACACACTCACAGACGCACAGCTCTGTCATCAGAGACACACTCACAGACACACAGCTCTGACATCGGGGACACACTCACAGACATACAGCTCTGTCATCGAGGACACACTTACAGACACACAGCTCTGCCATCGGATACACACTCACATTAACACAGATCTGTCATCGAGGACACACTCACAGCCACACAGCTCTGTCATCGGGGACACACTCACAGACACACAGCTCTGTCATCGGGGACACACTCACAGACACACAGCGCTGTCATCGGGGTCACACTCACAGACACACAGCGCTGTCATCGGGGACACACTCACAGACACAGATCTCTGCCATCGTGGTCACACTCACAGACACACAGCTCTGTCATCCTGACACACTCACAGGCACACAGCTCAGTCATCGTGGTAACACTCACAGACACACAGCTCTGTCATCAGGGACACACTCACAGACAAACACCTCTGTCAACGGGGGCACGCTCACAGACACACAGCTCTGTCATCGGTGACACACTCACAGACACACAGCTCTGTCATCAGAGACACACTCACAGACACACAGCTCTCCCATCGGGGACACACTCACAGACAAACAGCCCTACCATCGGGGACACACTCACAGACACACAGCTCTGTAATCAGGGACACACTCACAGACACACAGCTCTACCATCGGGGACACACTCACAGACACACAGCTCTGTCATCAGGGACACACTCACAGACACACAGCTCTACCATCGGGGACACACACAGTCACACAGCTCTGTCTTCGGGGACACACTCACAGTCACACAGCTCTGTCATCAGGGACACACTCACAGACACACCCCTCTGACTTCAGGGACACACTCACAGACACACAGCTCTCCCATCGGGGACACACTCACAGACACACAGCTCTCTCATCGGGGACACACTCACAGACACACAGCTCTGACATCGGGGGCACATTCCCACACTTACCGCTCTGTGATCAGGCACACACTCATAGACACCCAGCTCTGTCATCGGGGAAACAATCATAGACACACAGCTCTGTCATCAGTGACTCACTGACAGACACACAGCTCTGTCATCAGAGACACACGCACAGAAACACAGCTCTGTCATCGGGGACACACGAACAGACACACAACTCTGACATCAGGGTCACACTCACAGACACACAGCTCTGTCATCGAGAACACACTTACAGACAGAAAGCTCTGCATTCAGGGACACACTCACAGAGACACAGATCTGACATCCTGACACACTCACAGACACACAGCTCTGTCATCCGGGACACACTCAAACACACACAACTCTGCCATCGAGGACACCCTCACAGACACACAGCTCTGTCATCGGGGACACACTCACAGACACAAAGCTCTGTCATTGGGGACACACTCACAGACACACAGCTCTGTCATCGATAACACACTCACAGACACACAGCTCTGTCATCGGGGACACACTCACAGACACACAGCTCTGTCATCGAGGACACACTCGCAGACACACAGCTCTGTCATCAGGGACACACTCACAGACACACAGATCTGTCATCGAGGACACACTCGCAGACACACAGCTCTGTCATCAGGGACACACTCACAGACACACAGCTCTGACATCGGGACACACTCACAGACACACAGCTCTGTTATCGGGGACACACTCACAGACACACAGCTCTGTCATCGAGGACACACTTACAGACACACAGCTCTGTCATCAGGGACACACTCACAGACACACAGCTCTGTCATCAGGGACACACTCACAGACACACAGCTCTGACATCAGGGACACACTCACAGACACACAGCTCTGACATCGGGGACACACTCACAGACACACAGCTCTGTCATCGAGGACACACTTACAGACACACAGCTCTGCCATCGGATACACACTCACATTCACACAGATCTGTCATCGAGGACACACTCACAGACACACAGCTCTGTCATCGAGGACACACTCGCAGACACACAGCTCTGTCATCAGGGACACACTCAAAGACACACAGCTCTGTCATCGAGGACACACTCGCAGACACACAGCTCTGTCATCGGGGACACACTCACAGACACACAGCTCTGTCATCGAGGACACACTCGCAGACAAACAGCTCTGTCATCAGGGACACACTCACAGACACACAGCTCTGACATCGGGACACACTCACAGACGCACAGCTCTATCATCGAGGACACAAAAACAGACACACAGCTCTGCCATCGAGGACACAATCACCGACACAAAGCTCTATCATCGAGGACACACTCACAGACATACAGCTCTGTCATCGAGGACACACTTACAGACACACAGCTCTGCCATCGGATACACACTCACATTCACACAGATCTGTCATCGAGGACACACTCACAGACACACAGCTCTGTCATCGGGGACACACTCACAGACACACAGCTCTGTCATCGGGGACACACTCACAGACACACAGCTCTGTCATCAGGGACACACTCACAGACACACAGCTCTGTCATCGAGGACACACGCGCAGACACACAGCTCTGTCATCAGGGACACACTCACAGACACACAGCTCTGACATCGGGACACACTTACAAACACACAGCTCTGTCATCGGGGACACACTCACAGACACACAGCTCTGTCATCGAGGACACACTCGCAGACACACAGCTCTGTCATCAGGGACACACTCACAGACACACAGCTCTGTCATCGAGGACACACTTACAGACACACAGCTCTGCCATCGGATACACACTCACATTAACACAGATCTGTCATCGAGGACACACTCACAGCCTCACAGCTCTGTCATCGGGGACACACTCACAGACACACAGCTCTGTCATCGGGGACACACTCACAGACACACAGCGCTGTCATCGGGGTCACACTCACAGACACACAGCGCTGTCATCGGGGACACACTCACAGACACAGATCTCTGCCATCGTGGTCACACTCACAGACACACAGCTCTGTCATCCTGACACACTCACAGGCACACAGCTCAGTCATCGTGGTAACACTCACAGACACACAGCTCTGTCATCAGGGACACACTCACAGACAAACACCTCTGTCAACGGGGGCACGCTCACAGACACACAGCTCTGTCATCGGTGACACACTCACAGACACACAGCTCTGTCATCAGAGACACACTCACAGACACACAGCTCTCCCATCGGGGACACACTCACAGACAAACAGCCCTACCATCGGGGACACACTCACAGACACACAGCTCTGTAATCAGGGACACACTCACAGACACACAGCTCTACCATCGGGGACACACTCACAGACACACAGCTCTGTCATCAGGGACACACTCACAGACACACAGCTCTACCATCGGGGACACACACAGTCACACAGCTCTGTCATCGGGGACACACTCACAGTCACACAGCTCTGTCATCAGGGACACACTCACAGACACACCCCTCTGACTTCAGGGACACACTCACAGACACACAGCTCTCCCATCGGGGACACACTCACAGACACACAGCTCTCTCATCGGGGACACACTCACAGACACACAGCTCTGACATCGGGGGCACATTCCCACACTTACCGCTCTGTGATCAGGCACACACTCATAGACACCCAGCTCTGTCATCGGGGAAACAATCATAGACACACAGCTCTGTCATCAGTGACTCACTGACAGACACACAGCTCTGTCATCAGAGACACACGCACAGAAACACAGCTCTCTCATCGGGGACACACGAACAGACACACAACTCTGACATCAGGGTCACACTCACAGACGCACAGCTCTGTCATCGAGAACACACTTACAGACAGAAAGCTCTGCATTCAGGGACACACTCACAGAGACACAGATCGGACATCCTGACACACTCACAGACACACAGCTCTGTCATCCGGGACACACTCAAACACACACAACTCTGCCATCGAGGACACCCTCACAGACACACAGCTCTGTCATCGGGGACACACTCACAGACACAAAGCTCTGTCATTGGGGACACACTCACAGACACACAGCTCTGTCATCGATAACACACTCACAGACACACAGCTCTGTCATCGGGGACACACTCACAGACACACAGCTCTGTCATCGAGGACACACTCGCAGACACACAGCTCTGTCATCAGGGACACACTCACAGACACACAGATCTGTCATCGAGGACACACTCGCAGACACACAGCTCTGTCATCAGGGATACACTCACAGACACACAGCTCTGACTTCGGGACACACTCACAGACACACAGCTCTGTTATCGGGGACACACTCACAGACACACAGCTCTGTCATCGAGGACACACTTATAGACACACAGCTCTGTCATCAGGGACACACTCACAGACACACAGCTCTGTCATCGAGGACACACTCGCAGACACAAAGCTCTGTCATCAGGGACACACTCACAGACACACAGCTCTGTCATCAGGGACACACTCACAGACACACAGCTCTGACATCAGGGACACACTCACAGACACACAGCTCTGACATCGGGGACACACTCACAGACATACAGCTCTGTCATCGAGGACACACTTACAGACACACAGCTCTGCCATCGGATACACACTCACATTCACACAGATCTGTCATCGAGGACACACTCACAGACACACAGCTCTGCCATCGAGGACACACTCGCAGACACACAGCTCTGTCATCAGGGACACACTCACAGACACACAGCTCTGTCATCGAGGACACACTCGCAGACACACAGCTCTGTCATCGGGGACACACTCACAGACACACAGCTCTGTCATCGAGGACACACTCACAGACAAACAGCTCTGTCATCAGGGACACACTCACAGACACACAGCTCTGACATCGGGACACACTCACAAACGCACAGCTCTATCATCGAGGACACAAAAACAGACACACAGCTCTGCCATCGAGGACACAATCACCGACACAAAGCTCTATCATCGAGGACACACTCACAGACATACAGCTCTGTCATCGAGGACACACTTACAGACACACAGCTCTGCCATCGGATACACAGTCACATTCACACAGATCTGTCATCGAGGACACACTCACAGACACACAGCTCTGTCATCGGGGACACACTCACAGACACACAGCTCTGTCATCGGGGACACACTCACAGACACACAGCTCTGTCATCAGGGACACACTCACAGACACACAGCTCTGTCATCGAGGACACACGCGCAGACACACAGCTCTGTCATCAGGGACACACTCACAGACACACAGCTCTGACATCGGGACACACTCACAAACACACAGCTCTGTCATCGGGGACACACTCACAGACACACAGCTCTGTCATCGAGGACACACTCGCAGACACACAGCTCTGTCATCAGGGACACACTCACAGACACACAGCTCTGTCATCGAGGACACACTCGCAGACACACAGCTCTGTCATCAGGGACACACTCACAGACACACAGCTCTGACATCGGGGACACACTCACAGACATACAGCTCTGTCATCGAGGACACAATTACAGACACACAGCTCTGCCATCGGATACACACTCACATTAACACAGATCTGTCATCGAGGACACACTAACAGACACAAAGCTCTGTCATCGGGGACACACTCACAGACACACAGCTCTGTCATCGGGGACACACTCACAGACACACAGCTCTGTCATCGAGGACACACTCGCAGACACACAGCTCTGTCATCAGGGACACACTCACAGACACACAGCTCTGACATCCTATACACACTCACAGACACACAGCTCTGTCATCAGGGACAGACTCACAGACACACAGCTCTGTCATCAGGGACACACTCACAGACACACAGCTCTGTCATCGGGGACAGTTTCACATACACACAGCTCTGTCATCGGGACACACTCACAGACACACATCTCTGTCATCGGGACACACTCACAGACACACAGCTCTGTCATCGGGACACACTCACAGACACACAGCTCTGTCATCGGGACACACTCAAAGACACACAGCTCTGTGATCGGGACACACTCACAGACACACAGCTCTGTGATCGGGACACACTCACAGACACACAGTTCTGTCATCGGGACACACTCACAGAGACACAGCTCTGTCATCGAGGACACACTCGCAGACACACAGCTCTGTCATCAGGGACACACTCACAGACACACAGCTCTGACATCGGGAGACACTCACAGACACACAGCTCTGTCATCGGGGACACACTCACAGACACACAGCTCTGTCATCGAGGACACACTCGCAGACACACAGCTCTGTCATCAGGGACACACTCACAGACATACAGCTCTGTCATCGAGGACACACTCGCAGACACACAGCTCTGTCATCAGGGACACACTCACAGACACACAGCTCTGACATCGGGGACACACTCACAGACATACAGCTCTGTCATCGAGGACACACTTACAGACACACAGCTCTGCCATCGGATACACACTCACATTAACACAGATCTGTCATCGAGGACACACTCACAGCCACACAGCTCTGTCATCGGGGACACACTCACAGACACACTGCTCTGTCATCGGGGACACACTCACAGACACACAGCTCTGTCATCGAGGACACACTCGCAGACACACAGCTCTGTCATCAGGGACACACTCACAGACACACAGCTCTGTCATCGGATACACACTCACAGACACACAGCTCTGTCATCAGGGACACACTCACAGACACACAGCTCTGTCATCGGGGACAGACTCACAGACACACAGCTCTGTCATCAGGGACACACTCACAGACACACAGCTCTGTCATCGGGGACAGTCTCACATACACACAGCTCTGTCATCGGGACACACTCACAGACACACATCTCTGTCATCGGGACACACTCACAGACACACAGCTCTGTCATTGGGACACACTCACAGACACACAGCTCTGTCATCGGGACACACTCAAAGACACACAGCTCTGTGATCGGGACACACTCACAGACACAAAGCTCTGTGATCGGGACACACTCACAGACACAAAGTTCTGTCATCGGGACACACTCACAGAGACACAGCTCTGTCATCGAGGACACACTCGCAGACACACAGCTCTGTCATCAGGGACACACTCACAGACACACAGCTCTGACATCGGGAGACACTCACAGACACACAGCTCTGTCATCGGGGACACACTCACAGACACACAGCTCTGTCATCGAGGACACACTCGCAGACACACAGCTCTGTCATCAGGGACACACACACAGACATACAGCTCTGTCATCGAGGACACACTCGCAGACACACAGCTCTGTCATCAGGGACACACTCACAGACACACAGCTCTGACATCGGGGACACACTCACAGACATACAGCTCTGTCATCGAGGACACACTTACAGACACACAGCTCTGCCATCGGATACACACTCACATTAACACAGATCTGTCATCGAGGACACACTCACAGCCACACAGCTCTGTCATCGGGGACACACTCACAGACACACAGCTCTGTCATCGGGGACACACTCACAGACACACAGCTCTGTCATCGAGGACACACTCGCAGACACACAGCTCTGTCATCAGGGACACACTCACAGACACACAGCTCTGTCATCGGATACACACTCACAGACACACAGCTCTGTCATCAGGGACACACTCACAGACACACAGCTCTGTCATCAGGGACACACTCACAGACACACAGCTCTGTCATCGGGGACAGTCTCACATACACACAGCTCTGTCATCGGGACACACTCACAGACACACAGCTCTGTCATCGGGACACACTCACAGACACACAGCTCTGTCATCGGGACACACTCACAGACACACAGCTCTGTCATCGGGACACACTCACAGACACACAGCTCTGTGATCAGGACACACTCACAGACACACAGCTCTGTGATTGGGACACACACACAGACACACAGCTCTGTGATCGGGACACAGTCACAGACACACAGTTCTGTCATCGGGACACACTCACAGACACACAGCTCTGTCATCGGGACACACTCACATACACACAGCTCTGTCATCGAGGACACACTCACGGACTCACAGCTCTGTCATCGAGGACACACTCACAGACACACAGCTCTGTCATCGGGGACACAGTCATAGACACACAGCTCTGTCATCAGAGACACACTAACAGACACACAGCTCTGTTAGCGGGACACACTCACAGACACACAGCTCTGTCATCAGGGACGCAATCACAGACACACAGCTCTGTCATCGGGACACACTCACATACACACATCTCTGTCATCAGGGACACACTCACAGACACACAGCACTGTCATCGGGGACACACTCACAGACACGCAGCTCTCCCACCGAGGACACCCTCACGGACACCCAGCTCTGTCATCGGGGACACACTCACAGACACACAGCTCTGTCATCGGGGACACACTCACAGACACACAGCTCTGTCTTCGGGACACACTCACAGACACACTGCTCTGTCATCGGATACACAATCACAGACACACAGCTCTGTCATCGGGACACACTCACAGACACACAGCTCTGTCATCGGATACACACTCACAGAAACACAGCTCTGTCATCGGATACACACTCAGAGACACACAGCTCTGTCATCGAGGACACACTCGCAGACACACAGCTCTGTCATCAGGGACATACTCACAGACACACAGCTCTGACATCGGGACACACTCACAGACACACAGCTCTGTCATCGGGGACACAATCACAGACACACAGCTCTGTCAACGGAGACACACTCACAGACACACAGCACTGTCATCAGGGACACACTCACAGACACACAGCTCTCCCATCGGGGACACACTCACAGACACACAGCACTGTCATCAGAGACACACTCACAGACACACAGCTCTCCCATCAGAGACACACTCAGAAACACACAGCTCTCCCATCGGGGACACACTCACAGACACACAGCACTGTCATCAGAGACACACTCACAGACACACAGCTCTCCCATCAGGGACACACACACAGACACACAGCACTGTGATCAGGGACACACACAGACACACAGCTCTGTCATCAGAGACACACTCACAGACACACAGCTCTGTCATCGGGGGCACACACACACAAACACACAGATCAGTCATTAGGGACACACTCACAGACATACAGCTCTGTCATCAGGGACACATTCACAGACACACAACGCTGTCATCGGGGACACACTCACAGACACAGAGCTCTGCCATCGTGGTCACACTCACAGACACACAGCTCTGACATCCTGACACACTCACAGACACACAGCTCTGTCATCGGGGACACACTCACAGTCACACAGCTCTGTCATCGGGGACACACTCACAGACACACCGCTCTGTCATCAGGGACACAATCACAGTCACACAGCTCTGTCATCAGGGACACACTCACAGACACACCCCTCTGACCTCAGGGACACACTCACAGACACACAGCTCTCCCATCGGGGACAAACTCACAGACACACAGCTCTCCCATCGGGGACACACACACAGACACACAGCTCTGACATCGGGGGCACATTCACACACACACCGCTCTGTGCTGATGCACACACTCATAGACACACAGCTCTGTCATCAGTGACTCACTGACAGACACACAGCTCTGTCATCGGGGACACACGCACAGACACACAACTCTGACATCAGGGTCACACTCACAGACACACAGCTCTGTCATCAGGGACACACTCACAGACACACAGCGCTGTCATCAGGGTCACACTCACAGACACACAGCGCTGTCATCGGGGACACACTCCCAGACACAGAGCTCTGCCATCGTGGTCACACTCGCAGACACACAGCTCTGTCATCCTGACACACTCACACGCACACAGCTCAGTCATTGTGGCAAAAATCACAGACACACAGCTCTGTCATCAGGGACACACTCACAGACAAACAGCTCTGTCAACGGGGACACACTCACAGACACACAGCTCCATCATCAGCGACACACTCACAGACACACAGCTCTCCCATCGGGGACACACTCGCAGACACACAGCTCTGTCATCAGGGACACACTCACAGACACACAGCTCGACAATCGGGGACACACTCACAGTCACACAGCTCTGTCATCGGGGACACACTCACAGTCACACAGCTCTGTCATCGGGGACACACTCACAGAAACACCCCTCTGACTTCAGGGACACACTCACAGACACACAGCTCTCCCATCAGGGACACACTCACAGACACACAGCTCTGTCATCAGGGACACACTCACAGACACACAGCGCTGTCATCGGGGTCACACTCACAGACACACAGCGCTGTCATCGGGGACACACTCACAGACACAGATCTCTGCCATCGTGGTCACACTCACAGACACACAGCTCTGTCATCCTGACACACTCACAGGCACACAGCTCAGTCATCGTGGTAACACTCACAGACACACAGCTCTGTAATCAGGGACACACTCACAGGCAAACAGCTCTGTCAACGGGGACACACTCACAGACACACAGCTCTGTCATCGGAGACACACTGACAGACGCACAGCTCTGTCATCAGAGACACACTCACAGACACACAGCTCTCCCATCGGGGACACACTCACAGACACACAGCTCTACCATCGGGGACACACTCACAGTCACACAGCTCTGTCATCAGGGACACACTCACAGACACACAGCTCTACCATCGGGGACACACTCACAGACACACAGCTCTGTCATCAGGGACACACTCACAGACACACAGTTCTACCATCGGGGACACACACAGTCACACAGCTCTGTCATCGGGCACACACTCACAGTCACACAGCTCTGTCATCAGGGACACACTCACAGACACACCCCTCTGACTTCAGGGACACACACACAGACACACAGCTCTCCCATCGGGGACACACTCACAGACACACAGCTCTCTCATCGGGGACACACTCACAGACACACAGCTCTGACATCGGGGGCACATTCCCACACACACCGCTCTGTGATCAGGCACACACTCATAGACACCCTGCTCTGTCATCGTGGAAACAATCATAGTCACACAGCTCTGTCATCAGTGACTCACTGACAGACACACAGCTCTGTCATCAGAGACACACGCACAGACACACAGCTCTGTCATCGGGGACACACGCACAGACACACAACTCTGACATCAGGGTCACACTCACAGACACACAGCTCTGTCATCGAGAACTCACTCACAGACAGAAAGCTCTGCATTCAGGGACACACTCACAGAGACACAGATCTGACATCCTGACACACTCACAGACACACAGCTCTGTCATCAGGGACACACTCAAACACACACAGCTCTGCCTTCGAGGACACCCTCACAGACACACAGCTCTGTCATCGGGGACACACTCACAGACACAAAGCTCTGTCATTGGGGACACACTGACAGACACACAGCTCTGTTATCGAGGACACACTCACAGACACACAGCTCTGTCATCGATAACACACTCACAGACACACAACTCTGTCATCGGGGACACACTCACAGACACACAGCTCTGTCATCGAGGACACACTCGCAGACACACAGCTCTGTCATCAGGGACACACTCACAGACACTCAGATCTGTCATCGAGGACACACTCGCAGACACACAGCTCTGTCATCAGGGACACACTCACAGACACACAGCTCTGACATCGGGACACACTCACAGACACACAGCTCTGTCATCGGGGACACACTCACAGACACACAGCACTGTCATCGAGGACACACTTACAGACACACAGCTCTGTCATCAGGGACACACTCACAGACACACAGCTCTGTCATCGAGGACACACTCGCAGACACACAGCTCTGTCATCAGGGACACACTCACAGACACACAGCTCTGACATCGGGGACACACTCACAGACATACAGCTCTGTCATCGAGGACACACTTACAGACACACAGCTCTGCCATCGGATACACACTCACATTAACACAGATCTGTCATCGAGGACACACTCACAGCCACACAGCTCTGTCATCGGGGACACACTCACAGACACACAGCTCTGTCATCGGGGACACACTCACAGACACACAGCTCTGTCATCGAGGACACACTCGCAGACACACAGCTCTGTCATCAGGGACACACTGACAGACACACAGCTCTGTCATCGGATACACACTCACAGACACACAGCTCTGTCTTCAGGGACACACTCACAGACACACAGCTCTGTCATCAGGGACACACTCACAGACACACAGCTCTGTCATCGGGGACAGTCTCACATACACACAGCTCTGTCATCGGGACACACTCACAGACACACAGCTCTGTCATCGGGACACACTCACAGACACACAGCTCTGTCATCGGGACACACTCACAGACACACAGCTCTGTCATCGGGACACACTCACAGACACACAGCTCTGTGATCAGGACACACTCACAGACACACAGCTCTGTGATCGGGACACACTCACAGACACACAGCTCTGTGATCGGGAGACACTCACAGACACACAGTTCTGTCATCGGGACACACTCACAGACACACAGCTCTGTCATCGGGACACACTCACATACACACAGCTCTTTCATCGAGGACACACTCACAGACTCACAGCTCGGTCATCGAGGACACACTCACAGACACACAGCTCTGTCATCGGGGACACAGTCATAGACACACAGCTCTGTCATCAGAGACACACTCACAGACACACAGCTCTGTTATCGGGACACACTCACAGACACACAGCTCTGTCATCAGGGACGCACTCACAGACACACAGCTCTGTCATCGGAACACACTCACATACACACAGCTCTGTCATCAGGAACACACTCACAGACACACAGCACTGTCATCGGGGACACACTCACAGACACGCAGCTCTCCCACCGAGGACACCCTCACAGACACACAGCTCTGTCATCGGGGACACACTCACAGACACACAGCTCTGTCATCGGGGACACACTCACAGACACACAGCTCTGTCTTCGGGACACACTCACAGACACACTGCTCTGTCATCGGATACACAATCACAGACACACAGCTCTGTCATCGGGACACACTCACAGACACACAGCTCTGTCATCGGATACACACTCACAGACACACAGCTCTGTCATCGGATACACACTCAGAGACACACAGCTCTGTCATCGAGGACACACTCGCAGACACACAGCTCTGTCATCAGGGACATACTCACAGACACACAGCTCTGACATCGGGACACACTCACAGACACACAGCTCTGTCATCGGGGACACACTCACAGACACGCAGCTCTGTCAACGGAGACACACTCACAGACACACAGCACTGTCATCAGGGACACACTCACAGACACACAGCTCTCCCATCGGGGACACACTCACAGACACACAGCACTGTCATCAGAGACACACTCACAGAAACACAGCTCTCCCATCAGAGACACACTCAGAAAAACACAGCTCTCCCATCGGGGACACACTCACAGACACACAGCACTGTCATCAGAGACACACTCACAGACACACAGCTCTCCCATCAGGGACACACACACAGACACACAACACTGTGATCAGGGACACACACAGACACACAGCTCTGTCATCGGAGACACACTCACAGACACACAGCACTGTCATCAGAGACACACTCACAGACACACAGCTCTGTCATCGGGGGCACACACACACACACACACAGATCAGTCATTAGGGACACACTCACAGACATACAGCTCTGTCATCAGGGACACACTCACAGACATACAGCTCTGTCATCGAGGACACACTTACAGACACACAGCTCTGCCATCGGATACACACTCACATTAACACAGATCTGTCATCGAGGACACACTCACAGCCACACAGCTCTGTCATCGGGGACACATTCACAGACACACAGCTCTGTCATCGGGGACACACTCACAGACACACAGCTCTGTCATCGAGGACACACTCGCAGACACACAGCTCTGTCATCAGGGACACACTCACAGACACACAGCTCTGTCATCGGATACACACTCACAGACACACAGATCTGTCTTCAGGGACACACACACAGACACACAGCTCTGTCATCAGGGACACACTCACAGACACACAGCTCTGTCATCGGGGACAGTCTCACATACACACAGCTCTGTCATCGGGACACACTCACAGACACACAGCTCTGTCATCGGGACACACTCACAGACACACAGCTCTGTCATCGGGACACACTCACAGACACACAGCTCTGTCATCGGGACACACTCACAGACACACAGCTCTGTGATCAGGACACACTCACAGACACACAGCTCTGTGATCGGGACACACTCACAGACACACAGCTCTGTGATCGGGACACACTCACAGACACACAGTTCTGTCATCGGGACACACTCACAGACACACAGCTCTGTCATCGGGACACATTCACATACACACAGCTCTGTCATCGAGGACACACTCACAGACTCACAGCTCTATCATCGAGGACACACTCACAGACACACAGCTCTGTCATCGGGGACACAGTCATAGACACACAGCTCTGTCATCAGAGACACACTCACAGACACACAGCTCTGTTATCGGGACACACTCACAGACACACAGCTCTGTCATCAGGGACGCACTCACAGACACACAGCTCTGTCATCGGGACACACTCACATACACACAGCTCTGTCATCAGGGACACACTCACAGACACACAGCACTGTCATCGGGGACACACTCACAGACACGCAGCTCTCCCACCGAGGACACCCTCACAGACACACAGCTCTGTCATCGGGGACACACTCACAGACACACAGCTCTGTCATCGGGGACACACTCACAGACACACAGCTCTGTCTTCGGGACACACTCACAGACACACTGCTCTGTCATCGGATACACAATCACAGACACACAGCTCTGTCATCGGGACACACTCACAGACACACAGCTCTGTCATCGGGACACACTCACAGACACACAGCTCTGTCATCGGGACACACTCACAGACACACAGCTCTGTCATCGGGACACACTCACAGACACACAGCTCTGTGATCAGGACACACTCACAGACACACAGCTCTGTGATCGGGACACACTCACAGACACACAGCTCTGTGATCGGGACACACTCACAGACACACAGTTCTGTCATCGGGACACACTCACAGACACACAGCTCTGTCATCGGGACACACTCACATACACACAGCTCTGTCATCGAGGACACACTCACAGACTCACAGCTCGGTCATCGAGGACACACTCACAGACACACAGCTCTGTCATCGGGGACACAGTCATAGACACACAGCTCTGTCATCAGAGACACACTCACAGACACACAGCTCTGTTATCGGGACACACTCACAGACACACAGCTCTGTCATCAGGGACGCACTCACAGACACACAGCTCTGTCATCGGGACACACTCACATACACACAGCTCTGTCATCAGGGACACACTCACAGACACACAGCACTGTCATCGGGGACACACTCACAGACACGCGGCTCTCCCACCGAGGACACCCTCACAGACACACAGCTCTGTCATCGGGGACACACTCACAGACACACAGCTCTGTCATCGGGGACACACTCACAGACACACAGCTCTGTCTTCGGGACACACTCACAGACACACTGCTCTGTCATCGGATACACAATCACAGACACACAGCTCTGTCATCGGGACACACTCACAGACACACAGCTCTGTCATCGGATACACACTCACAGACACACAGCTCTGTCATCGGATACACACTCAGAGACACACAGCTCTGTCATCGAGGACACACTCGCAGACACACAGCTCTGTCATCAGGGACATACTCACAGACACACAGCTCTGACATCGGGACACACTCACAGACACACAGCTCTGTCATCGGGGACACACTCACAGACACGCAGCTCTGTCAACGGAGACACACTCACAGACACACAGCACTGTCATCAGGGACACACTCACAGACACACAGCTCTCCCATCGGGGACACACTCACAGACACACAGCACTGTCATCAGAGACACACTCACAGACACACAGCTCTCCCATCAGAGACACACTCAGAAACACACAGCTCTCCCATCGGGGACACACTCACAGACACACAGCACTGTCATCAGAGACACACTCACAGACACACAGCTCTCCCATCAGGGACACACACACAGACACACAACACTGTGATCAGGGACACACACAGTCACACAGCTCTGTCATCGGAGACACACTCACAGACACACAGCACTGTCATCAGAGACACACTCACAGACACACAGCTCTGTCATCGGGGGCACACACACACACACACACAGATCAGTCATTAGGGACACACTCACAGACATACAGCTCTGTCATCAGGGACACACTCACAGACACACAGCTCTGACATCGGGGACACACTCACAAACATACAGCTCTGTCATCGAGGACACACTTACAGACACACAGCTCTGCCATCGGATACACACTCACATTAACACAGATCTGTCATCGAGGACACACTCACAGCCACACAGCTCTGTCATCGGGGACACACTCACAGACACACAGCTCTGTCATCGGGGACACACTCACAGACACACAGCTCTGTCATCGAGGACACACTCGCAGACACACAGCTCTGTCATCAGGGACACACTCACAGACACACAGCTCTGTCATCGGATACACACTCACAGACACACAGCTCTGTCTTCAGGGACACACACACAGACACACAGCTCTGTCATCAGGGACACACTCACAGACACACAGCTCTGTCATCGGGGACAGTCTCACATACACACAGCTCTGTCATCGGGACACACTCACAGACACACAGCTCTGTCATCGGGACACACTCACAGACACACAGCTCTGTCATCGGGACACACTCACAGACACACAGCTCTGTCATCGGGACACACTCACAGACACACAGCTCTGTGATCAGGACACACTCACAGACACACAGCTCTGTGATCGGGACACACTCACAGACACACAGCTCTGTGATCGGGACACACTCACAGACACACAGTTCTCTCATCGGGACACACTCACAGACACACAGCTCTGTCATCGGGACACATTCACATACACACAGCTCTGTCATCGAGGACACACTCACAGACTCACAGCTCTGTCATCGAGGACACACTCACAGACACACAGCTCTGTCATCGGGGACACAGTCATAGACACACAGCTCTGTCATCAGAGACACACTCACAGACACACAGCTCTGTTATCGGGACACACTCACAGACACACAGCTCTGTCATCAGGGACGCACTCACAGACACACAGCTCAGTCATCGGGACACACTCACATACACACAGCTCTGTCATCAGGGACACACTCACAGACACACAGCACTGTCATCGGGGACACACTCACAGACACGCAGCTCTCCCACCGAGGACACCCTCACAGACACACAGCTCTGTCATCGGGGACACACTCACAGACACACAGCTCTGTCATCGGGGACACACTCACAGACACACAGCTCTGTCTTCGGGACACACTCACAGACACACTGCTCTGTCATCGGATACACAATCACAGACACACAGCTCTGTCATCGGGACACACTCACAGACACACAGCTCTGTCATCGGATACACACTCACAGACACACAGCTCTGTCATCGGATACACACTCAGAGACACACAGCTCTGTCATCGAGGATACACTCGCAGACACACAGCTCTGTCATCAGGGACATACTCACAGACACACAGCTCTGACATCGGGACACACTCACAGACACACAGCTCTGTCATCGGGGACACACTCACAGACACGCAGCTCTGTCAACGGAGACACACTCACAGACACACAGCACTGTCATCAGGGATACACTCACAGACACACAGCTCTCCCATCGGGGACACACTCACATACACACAGCACTGTCATCAGAGACACACTCACAGACACACAGCTCTCCCATCAGAGACACACTCAGAAACACACAGCTCTCCCATCGGGGACGCACTCACAGACACACAGCACTGTCATCAGAGACACACTCACAGACACACAGCTCTCCCATCAGGGACACACACACAGACACACAACACTGTGATCAGGGACACACACAGACACACAGCTCTGTCATCAGAGACACACTCACAGACACACAGCACTGTCATCAGAGACACACTCACAGACACACAGCTCTGTCATCGGGGGCACACACACACACACACACACAGATCAGTCATTAGGGACACACTCACAGACATACAGCTCTGTCATCAGGGACACATTCACAGACACACAACGCTGTCATCGGGGACACACTCACAGACACAGAGCTCTGCCATCGTGGTCACACTCACAGACACACAGCTCTGACATCCTGACACACTCACTGACACACAGCTCTGTCATCGGGGACACACTCACAGTCACACAGCTCTGTCATCGGGGACACACTCACAGACACACAGCTCTGTCATCAGGGACACAATCACAGTCACACAGCTCTGTCATCAGGGACACACTCACAGACACACCCCTCTGACTTCAGGGACACACTCACAGACACACAGCTCTCCCATCGGGGACAAACTCACAGACACACAGCTCTCCCATCGGGGACACACACACAGACACACAGCTCTGACATCGGGGGCACATTCACACACACACCGCTCTGTGATGAGGCACACACTCATAGACACACAGCTCTGTCATCAGTGACTCACTGACAGACACACAGCTCTGTCATCGGGGACACACGCACAGACACACAACTCTGACATCAGGGTCACACTCACAGACACACAGCTCTGTCATCAGGGACACACTCACAGACACACAGCGCTGTCATCAGGGTCACACTCAAAGACACACAGCGCTGTCATCAGGGACACACTCACAGACACAGAGCTCTGCCATCGTGGTCACACTCACAGACACACAGCTCTGTCATCCTGACACACTCACACGCACACAGCTCAGTCATTGTGGTAAAAATCACAGACAAACAACTCTGTCATCAGGGACACACTCACAGACAAACATCTCTGTCAACGGGGACACACTCACAGACACACAGCTCCGTCATCAGCGACACACTCACAGACACACAGCTCTCCCATCGGGGACACACTCGCAGACACACAGCTCTGTCATCAGGGACACACTCACAGACACACAGCTCTCCCATCAGGGACATACTCACAGACACACAGCTCTGTCATCAGGGACACACTCACAGACACACAGCGCTGTCATCGGGGTCACACTCACAGACACACAGCGCTGTCATCGGGGACACACTCACAGACACAGATCTCTCCCATCGTGGTCACACTCACAGACACACAGCTCTGTCATCCTGACACACTCACAGGCACACAGCTCAGTCATCGTGGTAACACTCACAGACACACAGCTCTGTCATCGGGGACACACTCACAGACACACAGCTCTGTCATCAGGGACACAATCACAGTCACACAGCTCTGTCATCAGGGACACACTCACAGACACACCCCTCTGACTTCAGGGACACACTCACAGACACACAGCTCTCCCATCGGGGACAAACTCACAGACACAGAGCTCTCCCATCGGGGACACACACACAGACACACAGCTCTGACATCGGGGGCACATTCACACACACACCGCTCTGTGATGAGGCACACACTCATAGACACACAGCTCTGTCATCAGTGACTCACTGACAGACACACAGCTCTGTCATGGGGGACACACGCACAGACACACAACTCTGACATCAGGGTCACACTCACAGACACACAGCTCTGTCATCAGGGACACACTCACAGACACACAGCGCTGTCATCAGGGTCACACTCAAAGACACACAGCGCTGTCATCGGGGACACACTCACAGACACAGAGCTCTGCCATCGTGGTCACACTCACAGACACACAGCTCTGTCATCCTGACACACTCACACGCACACAGCTCAGTCATTGTGGTAAAAATCACAGACAAACAACTCTGTCATCAGGGACACACTCACAGACAAACATCTCTGTCAACGGGGACACACTCACAGACACACAGCTCCGTCATCAGCGACACACTCACAGACACACAGCTCTCCCATCGGGGACACACTCGCAGACACACAGCTCTGTCATCAGGGACACACTCACAGACACACAGCTCTCCCATCAGGGACATACTCACAGACACACAGCTCTGTCATCAGGGACACACTCACAGACACACAGCTCTCCCATCAGGGACATACTCACAGACACACAGCGCTGTCATCGGGGTCACACTCACAGACACACAGCGCTGTCATCGGGGACACACTCACAGACACAGATCTCTGCCATCGTGGTCACACTCACAGACACACAGCTCTGTCATCCTGACACACTCACAGGCACACAGCTCAGTCATCGTGGTAACACTCACAGACACACAGCTCTGTCATCAGGGACACACTCACAGGCAAACAGCTCTGTCAACGGGGACACACTCACAGACGCACAGCTCTGTCATCAGAGACACACTCACAGAAACACAGCTCTGAAATCGGGACACACTTACAGACACACAGCTCTGTCATCGGGGACACACTCACAGACACACAGCTCTGACATCGAGGACACACTTACAGACACACAGCTCTGTCATCAGGGACACACTCACAGACACACAGCTCTGTCATCAGGGACACACTCACAGATACACAGCTCTGACATCAGGGACACACCCACAGACACACAGCTCTGACATCGGGACACACTCACAGACACACAGCTCTGTCATCGGGGACACACTCACAGACACACAGCTCTGTCATCGAGGACACACTTACAGACACACAGCTCTGTCATCAGGGACACACTCACAGACACACAGCTCTGACATCGGGGACACACTCACAGACATACAGCTCTGTCATCGAGGACAAACTTACAGAGACACAGTTCTGCCATCGGATACACAGTCACATTCACACAGATCTGTCATCGAGGACACACTCACAGACACACAGCTCTGTCATCGGGGACACACTCACAGACACACAGCTCTGTCATCGGGGACACACTCACAGACACACAGATCTGTCATCGAGGACACACTCGCAGACACACAGCTCTGTCATCAGGGACACACTCACAGACACGCAGCTCTGTCATCGAGGACACACTCGCAGACACACAGCTCTGTCATCGGGGACACACTCACAGACACACAGCTCTGTCATCGAGGACACACTCGCAGACACACAGCTCTGTCATCAGGGACACACTCACAGACACACAGCTCTGACATCGGGACCCACTCACAGACACACAGCTCTATCATCGAGGACACAAAAACAGACACACAGCTCTGCCATCGAGGACACACTCACCGACACACAGCTCTATCATCGAGGACACACTCACAGACATACAGCTCTGTCATCGAGGACACACTTACAGACACACAGCTCTGCCATCGGATACACACTCACATTCACACAGATCTATCATCGAGGACACACTCACAGACACACAGCTCTGTCATCGGGGACACACTCACAGACACACAGCTCTGTCATCGGGGACACACTCACAGACACACAGCTCTGTCATCGGGGACACACTCACAGACACATAGCTCTGTCATCGAGGACACACTCGCAGACACACAGCTCTGTCATCAGGGACACACTCACAGACACACAGCTCTGTCATCGAGGACACACTCGCAGGCACACAGCTCTGTCATCGGGGACACACTCACAGACACACAGCTCTGTCATCGAGGACACACTCGCAGACACACAGCTCTGTCATCAGGGACACACTCACAGGCACACAGCTCTGACATCGGGACACACTCACAGACACACAGCTCTATCATTGAGGACACAAAAACAGACACACAGCTCTGCCATCGAGGACACACTCACCGACACACAGCTCTATCATCGAGGACACACTCACAGACATACAGCTCTGTCATCGAGGACACACTTACAGACACACAGCTCTGCCATCGGATACACACTCACATTCACACAGATCTGTCATCGAGGACACACTCACAGACACACAGCTCTCTCATCGGGGACACACTCACAGACACACAGCTCTGTCATCGGGGACACACTCACAGACACACAGCTCTGTCATCAGGGACACACTCACAGACACACCGCTCTGTCATCGAGGACACACTCGCAGACACACAGCTCTGTCATCAGGGACACACTCACAGACACACAGCTCTGACATCGGGACACACTCACAGACACACAGCTCTGTCATCGGGGACACACTCACAGACACACAGCTCTGTCATCGAGGACACACTCGCAGACACACAGCTCTGTCATCAGGGACACACTCACAGACACACAGCTCTGTCATCGAGGACACACTCGCAGACACACAGCTCTGTCATCAGGGACACACTCACAGACACACAGCTCTGACATCGGGGACACACTCACAGACATACAGCTCTGTCATCGAGGACACACTTACAGACACACAGCTCTGCCATCGGATACACACTCACATTAACACAGATCTGTCATCGAGGACACACTCACAGCCACACAGCTCTGTCATCGGGAACACACTCACAAACACACAGCTCTGTCATCGGATACACAATCACAGACACACAGCTCTGTCATCGGGACACACTCACAGACACACAGCTCTGTCATCGGATACACACTCACAGACACACAGCTCTGTCATCGGATACACACTCAGAGACACACAGCTCTGTCATCGAGGACACACTCGCAGACACACAGCTCTGTCATCAGGGACATACTCACAGACACACAGCTCTGACATCGGGACACACTCACAGACACACAGCTCTGTCATCGGGGACACACTCACAGACACGCAGCTCTGTCAACGGAAACACACTCACAGACACACAGCACTGTCATCAGGGACACACTCACAGACACACAGCTCTCCCATCGGGGACACACTCACATACACACAGCACTGTCATCAGAGACACACTCACAGACACACAGCTCTCCCATCAGAGACACACTCAGAAACACACAGCTCTCCCATCGGGGACGCACTCACAGACACACAGCACTGTCATCAGAGACACACTCACAGACACACAGCTCTCCCATCAGGGACACACACACAGACACACAACACTGTGATCAGGGACACACACAGACACACAGCTCTGTCATCGGAGACACACTCACAGACACACAGCACTGTCATCAGAGACACACTCACAGACACACAGCTCTGTCATCGGGGGCACACACACACACACACACAGATCAGTCACTAGGGACACACTCACAGACATACAGCTCTGTCATCAGGGACACATTCACAGACACACAACGCTGTCATCGGGGACACACTCACAGACACAGAGCTCTGCCATCGTGGTCACACTCACAGACACACAGCTCTGACATCCTGACACACTCACAGACACACAGCTCTGTCAACGGGGACACACTCACAGTCACACAGCTCTGTCATCGGGGACACACTCACAGACACACAGCTCTGTCATCAGGGACACAATCACAGTCACACAGCTCTGTCATCAGGGACACACTCACAGACACACCCCTCTGACTTCAGGGACACACTCACAGACACACAGCTCTCCCATCGGGGACAAACTCACAGACACACAGCTCTCCCATCGGGGACACACACACAGACACACAGCTCTGACATCGGGGGCACATTCACACGTACACCGTTCTGTGATGAGGCACACACTCATAGACACACAGCTCTGTCATCAGTGACTCACTGACAGACACACAGCTCTGTCATCGGGGACACACGCACAGACACACAACTCTGACATCAGGGTCACACTCACAGACACACAGCTCTGTCATCAGGGACACACTCACAGACACACAGCGCTGTCATCAGGGTCACACTCACAGACACACAGCGCTGTCATCGGGGACACACTCACAGACACAGAGCTCTGCCATCGTGGTCACACTCACAGACACACAGCTCTGTCATCCTGACACACTCACACGCACACAGCTCAGTCATTGTGGTAAAAATCACAGACACACAGCTCTGTCATCGGGGACACACTCACAGACAAACAGCTCTGTCATCAGCGACACACTCACAGACACACAGCTCTCCCATCGGGGACACACTCGCAGACACACAGCTCTGTCATCAGGGACACACTCACAGACACACAGCTCTCCCATCAGGGACATACTCACAGACACACAGCTCTGTCATCAGGGACACACTCACAGACACACAGCGCTGTCATCGGGGTCACACTCACAGACACACAGCGCTGTCATCGGGGACACACTCACAGACACAGATCTCTGCCATCGTGGTCACACTCACAGACACACAGCTCTGTCATCCTGACACACTCACAGGCACACAGCTCAGTCATCGTGGTAACACTCACAGACACACAGCTCTGTCATCAGGGACACACTCACAGGCAAACAGCTCTGTCAACGGGGACACACTCACAGACACACAGCTCTGTCATCGGAGACACACTCACAGACGCACAGCTCTGTCATCAGAGACACACTCACAGACACACAGCTCTCCCATCGGGGACACACTCACAGACACGCAGCTCTACCATCGGGGACACACTCACAGACACACAGCTCTGTCATCAGGGACACACTCACAGACACACAGCTCTACCATCGGGGACACACTCACAGACACACAGCTCTGTCATCAGGGACACACTCACAGACACACAGCTCTACCATCGGGGACACACACAGTCACACAGCTCTGTCATCGGGGACACACTCACAGTCACACAGCTCTGTCATCAGGGACACACTCACAGACACACCCCTCTGACTTCAGGGACACACTCACAGACACACAGCTCTCCCATCGGGGACACACTCACAGACACACAGCTCTCTCATCGGGGACACACTCACAGACACACAGCTCTGACATCGGGGGCACATTCCCACACACACCGCTCTGTGATCAGGCACACACTCATAGACACCCAGCTCTGTCATCGGGGAAACAATCATAGTCACACAGCTCTGTCATCAGTGACTCACTGACAGACACACAGCTCTGTCATCAGAGACACACGCACAGACACACAGCTCTGTCATCGGGGACACACGCACAGACACACAACTCTGACATCAGGGTCACACTCACAGACACACAGCTCTGTCATCGAGAACTCACTCACAGACAGAAAGCTCTGCATTCAGGGACACACTCACAGAGACACAGATCTGACATCCTGACACACTCACAGACACACAGCTCTGTCATCAGGGACACACTCAAACACACACAGCTCTGCCATCGAGGACACCCTCACAGACACACAGCTCTGTCATCGGGGACACACTCACAGACACAAAGCTCTGTCATTGGGGACACACTGACAGACACACAGCTCTGTTATCGAGGACACACTCACAGACACACAGCTCTGTCATCGATAACACACTCACAGAGACACAACTCTGTCATCGGGGACACACTCACAGACACACAGCTCTGTCATCGAGGACACACTCGCAGACACACAGCTCTGTCATCAGGGACACACTCACAGACACACAGATCTGTCATCGAGGACACACTCGCAGACACACAGCTCTGTCATCAGGGACACACTCACAGACACACAGCTCTGACATCGGGACACACTCACAGACACACAGCTCTGTCATCGGGGACACACTCACAGACACACAGCTCTGTCATCGAGGACACACTTACAGACACACAGCTCTGTCATCAGGGACACACTCACAGACACACAGCTCTGTCATCAGGGACACACTCACAGACAAACAGCTCTGACATCAGGGACACACTCACAGACACACAGCTCTGACATCGGGACACACTCACAGACACACAGCTCTGTCATCGGGGGCACACACACACACACACACAGATCAGTCATTAGGGACACACTCACAGACATACAGCTCTGTCATCAGGGACACATTCACAGACACACAACGCTGTCATCGGGGACACACTCACAGACACAGAGCTCTGCCATCGTGGTCACACTCACAGACACACAGCTCTGACATCCTGACACACTCACAGACACACAGCTCTGTCATCGGGGACACACTCACAGTCACACAGCTCTGTCATCGGGGACACACTCACAGACACACAGCTCTGTCATCAGGGACACAATCACAGTCACACAGCTCTGTCATCAGGGACACACTCACAGACACACCCCTCTGACTTCAGGGACACACTCACAGACACACAGCTCTCCCATCGGGGACAAACTCACAGACACACAGCTCTCCCATCGGGGACACACACACAGACACACAGCTCTGACATCGGGGGCACATTCACACACACACCGCTCTGTGATGAGGCACACACTCATAGACACACAGCTCTGTCATCAGTGACTCACTGACAGACACACAGCTCTGTCATCGGGGACACACGCACAGACACACAACTCTGACATCAGGGTCACACTCACAGACACACAGCTCTGTCATCAGGGACACACTCACAGACACACAGCGCTGTCATCAGGGTCACACTCAAAGACACACAGCGCTGTCATCGGGGACACACTCACAGACACAGAGCTCAGCCATCGTGGTCACACTCACAGACACACAGCTCTGTCATCCTGACACACTCACACGCACACAGCTCAGTCATTGTGGTAAAAATCACAGACACACAGCTCTGTCATCAGGGACACACTCACAGACAAACAGCTCTGTCAACGGGGACACACTCACAGACACACAGCTCCGTCATCAGCGACACACTCACAGACACACAGCTCTCCCATCGGGGACACACTCGCAGACACACAGCTCTGTCATCAGGGACACACTCACAGACACACAGCTCTCCCATCAGGGACATACTCACAGACACACAGCTCTGTCATCAGGGACACACTCACAGACACACAACGCTGTCATCGGGGTCACACTCACAGACACAGATCTCTGCCATCGTGGTCACACTCACAGACACACAGCTCTGTCATCCTGACACACTCACAGGCACACAGCTCAGTCATCGTGGTAACACTCACAGACACACAGCTCTGTCATCAGGGACACACTCACAGGCAAACAGCTCTGTCAACGGGGACACACTCACAGACGCACAGCTCTGTCATCAGAGACACACTCACAGACACCCAGCTCTCCCATCGGGGACACACTCACAGACACACAGCTCTACCATCGGGGACACACTCACAGACACACAGCTCTGTCATCAGGGACACACTCACAGACACACAGCTCTACCATCGGGGACACACTCACAGACACACAGCTCTGTCATCAGGGACACACTCACAGACACACAGCTCTACCATCGGGGACACACACAGTCACACAGCTCTGTCATCGGGGACACACTCACAGTCACACAGCTCTGTCATCAGGGACACACTCACAGACACACCCCTCTGACTTCAGGGACACACTCACAGACACACAGCTCTCCCATCGGGGACACACTCACAGACACACAGCTCTCTCATCGGGGACACACTCACAGACACACAGCTCTGACATCGGGGGCACATTCCCACAAACACCGCTCTGTGATCAGGCACACACTCATAGACACCCAGCTCTGTCATCGGGGAAACAATCATAGTCACACAGCTCTGTCATCAGTGACTCACTGACAGACACACAGCTCTGTCATCAGAGACACACGCACAGACACACAGCTCTGTCATCGGGGACACACGCACAGACACACAACTCTGACATCAGGGTCACACTCACAGACACACAGCTCTGTCATCGAGAACTCACTCACAGACAGAAAGCTCTGCATTCAGGGACACACTCACAGAGACACAGATCTGACATCCTGACACACTCACAGACACACAGCTCTGTCATCAGGGACACACTCAAACACACACAGCTCTGCCATCGAGGACACCCTCACAGACACACAGCTCTGTCATCGGGGACACACTCACAGACACAAAGCTCTGTCATTGGGGACACACTGACAGACACACAGCTCTGTTATCGAGGACACACTCACAGACACACAGCTCTGTCATCGATAAAACATTCACAGACACACAACTCTGTCATCGGGGACACACTCACAGACACACAGCTCTGTCATCGAGGACACACTCGCAGACACACAGCTCTGTCATCAGGGAAACACTCACAGACACACAGATCTGTCATCGAGGACACACTCGCAGACACACAGCTCTGTCATCAGGGACACACTCACAGACACACAGCTCTGACATCGGGACACACTCACAGACACACAGCTCTGTCATCGGGGACACACTCACAGACACACAGCTCTGACATCGAGGACACACTTACAGACACACAGCTCTGTCATCAGGGACACACTCACAGACACACAGCTCTGTCATCAGGGACACACTCACAGACACACAGCTCTGACATCAGGGACACACCCACAGACACACAGCTCTGACATCGGGACACACTCACAGACACACAGCTCTGTCATCGGGGACACACTCACAGACACACAGCTCTGTCATCGAGGACACACTTACAGACACACAGCTCTGTCATCAGGGACACACTCACAGACACACAGCTCTGACATTGGGGAAACACTCACAGACATACAGCTCTGTCATCGAGGACACACTTACAGAGACACAGCTCTGCCATCGGATACACAGTCACATTCACACAGATCTGTCATCGAGGACACACACAGACACACAGCTCTGTCATCGGGGACACACTCACAGACACACAGCTCTGTCATCGGGGACACACTCACAGACACACAGCTCTGTCATCGAGGACACACTCGCAGACACACAGCTCTGTCATCAGGGACACACTCACAGACACGCAGCTCTGTCATCGAGGACACACTCGCAGACACACAGCTCTGTCATCGGGGACACACTCACAGACACACAGCTCTGTCATCGAGGACACACTCGCAGACACACAGCTCTGTCATCAGGGACACACTCACAGACACACAGCTCTACCATCGGGGACACACTCACAGACACACAGCTCTGTCATCAGGGACACACTCACAGACACACAGCTCTACCATCGGGGACACACACAGTCACACAGCTCTGTCATCGGGGACACACTCACAGTCACACAGCTCTGTCATCAGGGACACACTCACAGACACACCCCTCTGACTTCAGGGACACACTCACAGACACACAGCTCTCCCATCGGGGACACACTCACAGACACACAGCTCTCTCATCGGGGACACACTCACAGACACACAGCTCTGACATCGGGGGCACATTCCCACAAACACCGCTCTGTGATCAGGCACACACTCATAGACACCCAGCTCTGTCATCGGGGAAACAATCATAGTCACACAGCTCTGTCATCAGTGACTCACTGACAGACACACAGCTCTGTCATCAGAGACACACGCACAGACACACAGCTCTGTCATCGGGGACACACGCACAGACACACAACTCTGACATCAGGGTCACACTCACAGACACACAGCTCTGTCATCGAGAACTCACTCACAGACAGAAAGCTCTGCATTCAGGGACACACTCACAGAGACACAGATCTGACATCCTGACACACTCACAGACACACAGCTCTGTCATCAGGGACACACTCAAACACACACAGCTCTGCCATCGAGGACACCCTCACAGACACACAGCTCTGTCATCAGGGACACACTCACAGACAAACAGCTCTGTCAACGGGGACACACTCACAGACACACAGCTCCGTCATCAGCGACACACTCACAGACACACAGCTCTCCCATCGGGGACACACTCGCAGACACACAGCTCTGTCATCAGGGACACACTCACAGACACACAGCTCTCCCATCAGGGACATACTCACAGACACACAGCTCTGTCATCAGGGACACACTCACAGACACACAACGCTGTCATCGGGGTCACACTCACAGACACACAGCGCTGTCATCGGGGACACACTCACAGACACAGATCTCTGCCATCGTGGTCACACTCACAGACACACAGCTCTGTCATCCTGACACACTCACAGGCACACAGCTCAGTCATCGTGGTAACACTCACAGACACACAGCTCTGTCATCAGGGACACACTCACAGGCAAACAGCTCTGTCAACGGGGACACACTCACAGACGCACAGCTCTGTCATCAGAGACACACTCACAGACACACAGCTCTCCCATCGGGGACACACTCACAGACACACAGCTCTACCATCGGGGACACACTCACAGACACACAGCTCTGTCATCAGGGACACACTCACAGACACACAGCTCTACCATCGGGGACACACTCACAGACACACAGCTCTGTCATCAGGGACACACTCACAGACACACAGCTCTACCATCGGGGACACACACAGTCACACAGCTCTGTCATCGGGGACACACTCACAGTCACACAGCTCTGTCATCAGGGACACACTCACAGACACACCCCTCTGACTTCAGGGACACACTCACAGACACACAGCTCTCCCATCGGGGACACACTCACAGACACACAGCTCTCTCATCGGGGACACACTCACAGACACACAGCTCTGACATCGGGGGCACATTCCCACACACACCGCTCTGTGATCAGGCACACACTCATAGACACCCAGCTCTGTCATCGGGGAAACAATCATAGTCACACAGCTCTGTCATCAGTGACTCACTGACAGACACACAGCTCTGTCATCAGAGACACACGCACAGACACACAGCTCTGTCATCGGGGACACACGCACAGACACACAACTCTGACATCAGGGTCACACTCACAGACACACAGCTCTGTCATCGAGAACTCACTCACAGACAGAAAGCTCTGCATTCAGGGACACACTCACAGAGACACAGATCTGACATCCTGACACACTCACAGACACACAGCTCTGTCATCAGGGACACACTCAAACACACACAGCTCTGCCATCGAGGACACACTCGCAGACACACAGCTCTGTCATCAGGGACACACTCACAGACACACAGCTCTGACATCGGGACACACTCACAGACACACAGCTCTCCCATCGGGGACACACTCGCAGACACACAGCTCTGTCATCAGGGACACACTCACAGACACACAGCTCTCCCATCAGGGACATACTCACAGACACACAGCTCTGTCATCAGGGACACACTCACAGACACACAACGCTGTCATCGGGGTCACACTCACAGACACAGATCTCTGCCATCGTGGTCACACTCACAGACACACAGCTCTGTCATCCTGACACACTCACAGGCACACAGCTCAGTCATCGTGGTAACACTCACAGACACACAGCTCTGTCATCAGGGACACACTCACAGGCAAACAGCTCTGTCAACGGGGACACACTCACAGACGCACAGCTCTGTCATCAGAGACACACTCACAGACACACAGCTCTCCCATCGGGGACACACTCACAGACACACAGCTCTACCATCGGGGACACACTCACAGACACACAGCTCTGTCATCAGGGACACACTCACAGACACACAGCTCTACCATCGGGGACACACTCACAGACACACAGCTCTGTCATCAGGGACACACTCACAGACACACAGCTCTACCATCGGGGACACACACAGTCACACAGCTCTGTCATCGGGGACACACTCACAGTCACACAGCTCTGTCATCAGGGACACACTCACAGACACACCCCTCTGACTTCAGGGACACACTCACAGACACACAGCTCTCCCATCGGGGACACACTCACAGACACAAAGCTCTCTCATCGGGGACACACTCACAGACACACAGCTCTGACATCGGGGGCACATTCCCACACACACCGCTCTGTGATCAGGCACACACTCATAGACACCCAGCTCTGTCATCGGGGAAACAATCATAGTCACACAGCTCTGTCATCAGTGACTCACTGACAGACACACAGCTCTGTCATCAGAGACACACGCACAGACACACAGCTATGTCATCGGGGACACACGCCCAGACACACAACTCTGACATCAGGGTCACACTCACAGACACACAGCTCTGTCATCGAGAACTCACTCACAGACAGAAAGCTCTGCATTCAGGGACACACTCACAGAGACACAGATCTGACATCCTGACACACTCACAGACACACAGCTCTGTCATCAGGGACACACTCAAACACACACAGCTCTGCCATCGAGGACACCCTCACAGACACACAGCTCTGTCATCGGGGACACACTCACAGACACAAAGCTCTGTCATTGGGGACACACTGACAGACACACAGCTCTGTTATCGAGGACACACTCACAGACACACAGCTCTGTCATCGATAACACACTCACAGACACACAACTCTGTCATCGGGGAAACACTCACAGACACACAGCTCTGTCATCGAGGACACACTCGCAGACACACAGCTCTGTCATCAGGGAAACACTCACAGACACACAGATCTGTCATCGAGGACACACTCGCAGACACACAGCTCTGTCATCAGGGACACACTCACAGACACACAGCTCTGACATCGGGACACACTCACAGACACACAGCTCTGTCATCGGGGACACACTCACAGACACACAGCTCTGACATCGAGGACACACTTACAGACACACAGCTCTGTCATCAGGGACACACTCACAGACACACAGCTCTGTCATCAGGGACACACTCACAGACACACAGCTCTGACATCAGGGACACACCCACAGACACACAGCTCTGACATCGGGACACACTCACAGACACACAGCTCTGTCATCGGGGACACACTCACAGACACACAGCTCTGTCATCGAGGACACACTTACAGACACACAGCTCTGTCATCAGGGACACACTCACAGACACACAGCTCTGACATCGGGGAAACACTCACAGACATACAGCTCTGTCATCGAGGACACACTTACAGAGACACAGCTCTGCCATCGGATACACAGTCACATTAACACAGATCTGTCATCGAGGACACACTCACAGACACACAGCTCTGTCATCGGGGACACACTCACAGACACACAGCTCTGTCATCGGGGACACACTCACAGACACACAGCTCTGTCATCGAGGACACACTCGCAGACACACAGCTCTGTCATCAGGGACACACTCACAGACACGCAGCTCTGTCATCGAGGACACACTCGCAGACACACAGCTCTGTCATCGGGGACACACTCACAGACACACAGCTCTGTCATCGAGGACACACTCGCAGACACACAGCTCTGTCATCAGGGACACACTCACAGACACACAGCTCTGACATCGGGACACACTCACAAACACACAGCTCTATCATCGAGGACACAAAAACAGACACACAGCTCTGCCATCGAGGACACACTCACCGACACACAGCTCTATCATCGAGGACACACTCACAGACATACAGCTATGTCATCGAGGACACACTTACAGACACACAGCTCTGCCATCGGATACACACTCACATTCACACAGATCTGTCATCGAGGACACACTCACAGACACACAGCTCTGTCATCGGGGACACACTCACAGACACACTGCTCTGTCATCGGGGACACACTCACAGTCACACAGCTCTGTCATCGGGGACACAATCACAGTCACACAGCTCTGTCATCAGGGACACACTCACAGACACACCCCTCTGACTTCAGGGACACACTCACAGACACACAGCTCTCCCATCGGGGACAAACTCACAGACACACAGCTCTCCCATCGGGGACACACACACAGACACACAGCTCTGACATCGGGGGCACATTCACACACACACCGCTCTGTGATGAGGCACACACTCATAGACACACAGCTCTGTCATCAGTTTCTCACTGACAGACACACAGCTCTGTCATCGGGGACACACGCACAGACACACAACTCTGACATCAGGGTCACACTCACAGACACACAGCTCTGTCATCAGGGACACACTCACAGACACACAGCGCTGTCATCAGGGTCACACTCAAAGACACACAGCGCTGTCATCGGGGAGACACTCACAGAAACAGAGCTCTGCCATCGTGGTCACACTCACAGACACACAGCTCTGTCATCCTGACACACTCACACGCACACAGCTCAGTCATTGTGGTAAAAATCACAGACACACAGCTCTGTCATCAGGGACACACTCACAGACAAACAGCTCTGTCAACGGGGACACACTCACAGACACACAGCTCCGTCATCAGCGACACACTCACAGACACACAGCTCTCCCATCGGGGACACACTCGCAGACACACAGCTCTGTCATCAGGGACACACTCACAGACACACAGCTCTCCCATCAGGGACATACTCACAGACACACAGCTCTGTCATCAGGGACACACTCACAGACACACAACGCTGTCATCGGGGTCACACTCACAGACACACAGCGCTGTCATCGGGGACACACTCACAGACACAGATCTCTGCCATCGTGGTCACACTCACAGACACACAGCTCTGTCATCCTGACACATTCACAGGCACACAGCTCAGTCATCGTGGTAACACTCACAGACACACAGCTCTGTCATCAGGGACACACTCACAGGCAAACAGCTCTGTCAACGGGGACACACTCACAGACGCACAGCTCTGTCATCAGAGACACACTCACAGACACACAGCTCTCCCATCGGGGACACACTCACAGACACACAGCTCTACCATCGGGGACACACTCACAGACACACAGCTCTGTCATCAGGGACACACTCACAGACACACAGCTCTACCATCGGGGACACACTCACAGACACACAGCTCTGTCATCAGGGACACACTCACAGACACACAGCTCTGTCATCAGGGACACACTCACAGACACACCCCTCTGACTTCAGGGACACACTCACAGACACACAGCTCTCCCATCGGGGACACACTCACAGACACACAGCTCTCTCATCGGGGACACACTCACAGACACACAGCTCTGACATCGGGGGCACATTCCCACACACACCGCTCTGTGATCAGGCACACACTCATAGACACCCAGCTCTGTCATCGGGGAAACAATCATAGTCACACAGCTCTGTCATCAGTGACTCACTGACAGACACACAGCTCTGTCATCAGAGACACACGCACAGACACACAGCTCTGTCATCGGGGACACACGCACAGACACACAACTCTGACATCAGGGTCACACTCACAGACACACAGCTCTGTCATCGAGAACTCACTCACAGACAGAAAGCTCTGCATTCAGGGACACACTCACAGAGACACAGATCTGACATCCTGACACACTCACAGACACACAGCTCTGTCATCAGGGACACACTCAAACACACACAGCTCTGCCATCGAGGACACACTCGCAGACACACAGCTCTGTCATCAGGGACACACTCACAGACACACAGCTCTGACATCGGGACACACTCACAGGCACACAGCTCTGTCATCGGGGACACACTCACAGACACACAGCTCTGACATCGAGGACACACTTACAGACACACAGCTCTGTCATCAGGGACACATTCACAGACACACAGCTCTGTCATCAGGGACACACTCACAGACACACAGCTCTGACATCAGGGACACACCCACAGACACACAGCTCTGACATCGGGACACACTCACAGACACACAGCTCTGTCATCGGGGACACACTCACAGACACACAGCTCTGTCATCGAGGACACACTTACAGACACACAGCTCTGTCATCAGGGACACACTCACAGACACACAGCTCTGACATCGGGGACACACTCACAGACATACAGCTCTGTCATCGAGGACACACTTACAGAGGCACAGCTCTGCCATCGGATACACAGTCACATTCACACAGATCTGTCATCGAGGACACACTCACAGACACACAGCTCTGTCATCGGGGACACACTCACAGACACACAGCTCTGTCATCGGGGACACACTCACAGACACACAGCTCTGTCATCGAGGACACACTCGCAGACACACAGCTCTGTCATCAGGGACACACTCACAGACACGCAGCTCTGTCATCGAGGACACACTCGCAGACACACAGCTCTGTCATCGGGGACACACTCACAGACACACAGCTCTGTCATCGAGGACACACTCGCAGACACACAGCTCTGTCATCAGGGACACACTCACAGACACACAGCTCTGACATCGGGACACACTCACAGACACACAGCTCTATCATCGAGGACACAAAAACAGACACACAGCTCTGCCATCGAGGACACACTCACCGACACACAGCTCTATCATCGAGGACACACTCACAGACATACAGCTCTGTCATCGAGGACACACTTACAGACACACAGCTCTGCCATCGGATACACACTCACATTCACACAGATCTGTCATCGAGGACACACTCACAGACACACAGCTCTGTCATCGGGGACACACTCACAGACACACAGCTCTGCCATCGGGGACACACTCACAGACACACAGCTCTGTCATCGGGGACACACTCACAGACACACAGCTCTGTCATCGAGGACACACTCGCAAGCACACAGCTCTGTCATCGGGGACACACTCACAGACACACAGCTCTGTCATCGAGGACACACTCGCAGACACACAGCTCTGTCATCAGGGACACACTCACAGGCACACAGCTCTGACATCGGGACACACTCACAGACACACAGCTCTATCATCGAGGACACAAAAACAGACACACAGCTCTGCCATCGAGGACACACTCACCGACACACAGCTCTATCATCGAGGACACACTCACAGACATACAGCTCTGTCATCGAGGACACACTTACAGACACACAGCTCTGCCATCGGATACACACTCACATTCACACAGATCTGTCATCGAGGACACACTCACAGACACACAGCTCTCTCATCGGGGACACACTCACAGACACACAGCTCTGTCATCGGGGACACACTCACAGACACACAGCTCTGTCATCAGGGACACACTCACAGACACACAGCTCTGTCATCGAGGACACACTCGCAGACACACAGCTCTGTCATCAGGGACACACTCACAGACACACAGCTCTGACATCGGGACACACTCACAGACACACAGCTCTGTCATCGGGGACACACTCACAGACACACAGCTCTGTCATCGAGGACACACTCGCAGATACACAGCTCTGTCATCAGGGACACACTCACAGACACACAGCTCTGTCATCGAGGACACACTCGCAGACACACAGCTCTGTCATCAGGGACACACTCACAGACACACAGCTCTGACATCGGGGACACACTCACAGACATACAGCTCTGTCATCGAGGACACACTTACAGACACACAGCGCTGCCATCGGATACACACTCACATTAACACAGATCTGTCATCGAGGACACACTCACAGCCACACAGCTCTGTCATCGGGAACACACTCACAGACACACAGCTCTGTCATCGGATACACAATCACAGACACACAGCCCTGTCATCGGGACACACTCACAGACACACAGCTCTGTCATCGGATACACACTCACAGACACACAGCTCTGTCATCGGATACACACTCAGAGACACACAGCTCTGTCATCGAGGACACACTCGCAGACACACAGCTCTGTCATCAGGGACATACTCACAGACACACAGCTCTGACATCGGGACACACTCACAGACACACAGCTCTGTCATCGGAGACACACTCACAGACACACAGCACTGTCATCAGGGACACACTCACAGACACACAGCTCTCCCATCGGGGACACACTCACATACACACAGCACTGTCATCAGAGACACACTCACAGACACACAGCTCTCCCATCAGAGACACACTCAGAAACACACAGCTCTCCCATCGGGGACGCACTCACAGACACACAGCACTGTCATCAGAGACACACTCACAGACACACAGCTCTCCCATCAGGGACACACACACAGACACACAACACTGTGATCAGGGACACACACAGACACACAGCTCTGTCATCGGAGACACACTCACAGACACACAGCACTGTCATCAGAGACACACTCACAGACACACAGCTCTGTCATCGGGGGCACACACACACACACACACAGATCAGTCATTAGGGACACACTCACAGACATACAGCTCTGTCATCAGGGACACATTCACAGACACACAACGCTGTCATCGGGGACACACTCACAGACACAGAGCTCTGCCATCGTGGTCACACTCACAGACACACAGCTCTGACATCCTGACACACTCACAGACACACAGCTCTGTCATCGGGGACACACTCACTGTCACACAGCTCTGTCATCGGGGACACACTCACAGACACACAGCTCTATCATCAGGGACACAATCACAGTCACACAGCTCTGTCATCAGGGACACACTCACAGACACACCCCTCTGACTTCAGGGACACACTCACAGACACACAGCTCTCCCATCGGGGACAAACTCACAGACACACAGCTCTCTCATCGGGGACACACACACAGACACACAGCTCTGACATCGGGGGCACATTCACACACACACCGTTCTGTGATGAGGCACACACTCATAGACACACAGCTCTGTCATCAGTGACTCACTGACAGACACACAGCTCTGTCATCGGGGACACACGCACAGACACACAACTCTGACATCAGTGTCACACTCACAGACACACAGCTCTGTCATCAGGGACACACTCACAGACACACAGCGCTGTCATCAGGGTCACACTCACAGACACACAGCGCTGTCATCGGGGACACACTCACAGACACAGAGCTCTGCCATCGTGGTCACACTCACAGACACACAGCTCTGTCATCCTGACACACTCACACGCACACAGCTCAGTCATTGTGGTAAAAATCACAGACACACAGCTCTGTCATCGGGGACACACTCACAGACAAACAGCTCTGTCAACGGGGACACACTCACAGACACACAGCTCCGTCATCAGCGACACACTCACAGACACACAGCTCTCCCATCGGGGACACACTCGCAGACACACAGCTCTGTCATCAGGGACACACTCACAGACACACAGCTCTCCCATCAGGGACATACTCACAGACACACAGCTCTGTCATCAGGGACACACTCACAGACACACAGCGCTGTCATCGGGGTCACACTCACAGACACACAGCGCTGTCATCGGGGACACACTCACAGACACAGATCTCTGCCATCGTGGTCACACTCACAGACACACAGCTCTGTCATCCTGACACACTCACAGGCACACAGCTCAGTCATCGTGGTAACACTCACAGACACACAGCTCTGTCATCAGGGACACACTCACAGGCAAACAGCTCTGTCAACGGGGACACACTCAAAGACAAACAGCTCTGTCATCGGAGACACACTCACAGACGCACAGCTCTGTCATCAGAGACACACTCACAGACACACAGCTCTCCCATCGGGGACACACTCACAGACACACAGCTCTACCATCGGGGACACACTCACAGACACACAGCTCTGTCATCAGGGACACACTCACAGACACACAGCTCTACCATCGGGGACACACTCACAGACACACAGCTCTGTCATCAGGGACACACTCACAGACACACAGCTCTACCATCGGGGACACACACAGTCACACAGCTCTGTCATCGGGGACACACTCACAGTCACACAGCTCTGTCATCAGGGACACACTCACAGACACACCCCTCTGACTTCAGGGACACACTCACAGACACAAGCTCTCCCATCGGGGACACACTCACAGACACACAGCTCTGACATCGGGGGCACATTCCCACACACACCGCTCTGTGATCAGGCACACACTCATAGACACCCAGCTCTGTCATCGGGGAAACAATCATAGTCACACAGCTCTGTCATCAGTGACTCACTGACAGACACACAGCTCTGTCATCAGAGACACACGCACAGACACACAGCTCTGTCATCGGGGACACACGCACAGACACACAACTCTGACATCAGGGTCACACTCACAGACACACAGCTCTGTCATCGAGAACTCACTCACAGACAGAAAGCTCTGCATTCAGGGACACACTCACAGAGACACAGATCTGACATCCTGACACACTCACAGACACACAGCTCTGTCATCAGGGACACACTCAAACACACACAGCTCTGCCATCGAGGACACCCTCACAGACACACAGCTCTGTCATCGGGGACACACTCACAGACACAAAGCTCTGTCATTGGGGACACACTGACAGACACACAGCTCTGTTATCGAGGACACACTCACAGACACACAGCTCTGTCATCGATAACACACTCACAGAGACACAACTCTGTCATCGGGGACACACTCACAGACACACAGCTCTGTCATCGAGGACACACTCGCAGACACACAGCTCTGTCATCAGGGACACACTCACAGACACACAGATCTGTCATCGAGGACACACTCGCAGACACACAGCTCTGTCATCAGGGACACACTCACAGACACACAGCTCTGACATCGGGACACACTCACAGACACACAGCTCTGTCATCGGGGACACACTCACAGACACACAGCTCTGTCATCGAGGACACACTTACAGACACACAGCTCTGTCATCAGGGACACACTCACAGACACACAGCTCTGTCATCAGGGACACACTCACAGACAAACAGCTCTGACATCAGGGACACACTCACAGACACACAGCTCTGACATCGGGACACACTCACAGACACACAGCTCTGTCATCGGGGACACACTCACAGACACACAGCTCTGTCATCGAGGAAACACTTACAGACACACAGCTCTGTCATCAGGGACACACTCACAGACACACAGCTCTGACATCGGGGACACACTCACAGACATACAGCTCTGTCATCGAGGACACACTTACAGAGACACAGCTCTGCCATCGGATACACAGTCACATTCACACAGATCTGTCATCGAGGACACACTCACAGACACACAGCTCTGTCATCGGGGACACACTCACAGACACACAGCTCTGTCATCGAGGACACACTCGCAGACACACAGCTCTGTCATCAGGGAAACACTCACAGACACGCAGCTCTGTCATCGAGGACACACTCGCAGACACACAGCTCTGTCATCGGGGACACGCTCACAGACACACAGCTCTGTCATCGAGGACACACTCGCAGACACACAGCTCTGTCATCAGGGACACACTCACAGACACACAGCTCTGACATCGGGACACACTCACAGACACACAGCTCTATCATCGAGGACACAAAAACAGACACACAGCTCTGCAATCGAGGACACACTCACCGACACACAGCTCTATCATCGAGGACACACTCACAGACATACAGCTCTGTCATCGAGGACACACTTACAGACACACAGCTCTGCCATCGGATACACACTCACATTCACACAGATCTGTCATCGAGGACACACTCACAGACACACAGCTCTGTCATCGGAAACACACTCACAGACACACAGCTCTGTCATCGGGGACACACTCACAGACACACAGCTCTGTCATCGGGGACACACTCACAGACACAAAGCTCTGTCATCGAGGACACACTCGCAGACACACAGCTCTGTCATCAGGGACACACTCACAGACACACAGCTCTGTCATCGAGGACACACTCGCAGACACACAGCTCTGTCATCGGGGACACACTCACAGACACACAGCTCTGTCATCGAGGACACACTCGCAGACACACAGCTCTGTCATCAGGGACACACTCACAGGCACACAGCTCTGACATCGGGACACACTCACAGACACACAGCTCTATCATCGAGGACACAAAAACAGACACACAGCTCTGCCATCGAGGACACACTCACCGACACACAGCTCTATCATCGAGGACACACTCACAGACATACAGCTCTGTCATCGAGGACACACTTACAGACACACAGCTCTGCCATCGGATACACACTCACATTCACACAGATCTGTCATCGAGGACACACTCACAGACACACAGCTCTGTCAACGGGGACACACTCACAGACACACTGCTCTGTCATCGGAGACACACTCACAGACGCACAGCTCTGTCATCAGAGACACACTCACAGACACACAGCTCTCCCATCGGGGACACACTCACAGACACACAGCTCTACCATCGGGGACACACTCACAGACACACAGCTCTGTCATCAGGGACACACTCACAGACACACAGCTCTACCATCGGGGACACACTCACAGACACACAGCTCTGTCATCAGGGACACACTCACAGACACACAGCTCTACCATCGGGGACACACACAGTCACACAGCTCTGTCATCGGGGACACACTCACAGTCACACAGCTCTGTCATCAGGGACACACTCACAGACACACCCCTCTGACTTCAGGGACACACTCACAGACACACAGCTCTCCCATCGGGGACACACTCACAGACACACAGCTCTCTCATCGGGGACACACTCACAGACACACAGCTCTGACATCGGGGGCACATTCCCACACACACCGCTCTGTGATCAGGCACACACTCATAGACACCCAGCTCTGTCATCGGGGAAACAATCATAGTCACACAGCTCTGTCATCAGTGACTCACTGACAGACACACAGCTCTGTCATCAGAGACACACGCACAGACACACAGCTCTGACATCGGGACACACTCACAGACACACAGCTCTGACATCAGGGTCACACTCACAGACACACAGCTCTGTCATCGAGGACACACTTACAGACACACAGCTCTGTCATCAGGGACACACTCACAGACACACAGCTCTGTCATCAGGGACACACTCACAGACACACAGCTCTGACATCAGGGACACACTCACAGACACACAGCACTGACATCGGGACACACTCACAGACACACAGCTCTGTCATCGGGGACACACTCACAGACACACAGCTCTGTCATCGAGGACACACTTACAGACACACAGCTCTGTCATCAGGGACACACTCACAGACACACAGCTCTGACATCGGGGACACACTCACAGACATACAGCTCTGTCATCGAGGACACACTTACAGAGACACAGCTCTGCCATCGGATACACAGTCACATTCACACAGATCTGTCATCGAGGACACACTCACAGACACACAGCTCTGTCATCGGGGACACACTCACAGACACACAGCTCTGTCATCGAGGACACATTCGCAGACACACAGCTCTGTCATCAGGGAAACACTCACAGACACGCAGCTCTGTCATCGAGGACACACTCGCAGACACACAGCTCTGTCATCGGGGACACACTCACAGACACACAGCTCTGTCATCGAGGACACACTCGCAGACACACAGCTCTGTCATCAGGGACACACTCACAGACACACAGCTCTGACATCGGGACACACTCACAGACACACAGCTCTATCATCGAGGACACAAAAACAGACACACAGCTCTGCCATCGAGGACACACTCACCGACACACAGCTCTATCATCGAGGACACACTCACAGACATACAGCTCTGTCATCGAGGACACACTTACAGACACACAGCTCTGCCATCGGGGACACACTCACAGACACACAGCTCTGTCATCGAGGACACACTCGCAAGCACACAGCTCTGTCATCGGGGACACACTCACAGACACACAGCTCTGTCATCGAGGACACACTCGCAGACACACAGCTCTGTCATCAGGGACACACTCACAGGCACACAGCTCTGACATCGGGACACACTCACAGACACACAGCTCTATCATCGAGGACACAAAAACAGACACACAGCTCTGCCATCGAGGACACACTCACCGACACACAGCTCTATCATCGAGGACACACTCACAGACATACAGCTCTGTCATCGAGGACACACTTACAGACACACAGCTCTGCCATCGGATACACACTCACATTCACACAGATCTGTCATCGAGGACACACTCACAGACACACAGCTCTCTCATCGGGGACACACTCACAGACACACAGCTCTGTCATCGGGGACACACTCACAGACACACAGCTCTGTCATCAGGGACACACTCACAGACACACAGCTCTGTCATCGAGGACACACTCGCAGACACACAGCTCTGTCATCAGGGACACACTCACAGACACACAGCTCTGACATCGGGACACACTCACAGACACACAGCTCTGTCATCGGGGACACACTCACAGACACACAGCTCTGTCATCGAGGACACACTCGCAGATACACAGCTCTGTCATCAGGGACACACTCACAGACACACAGCTCTGTCATCGAGGACACACTCGCAGACACACAGCTCTGTCATCAGGGACACACTCACAGACACACAGCTCTGACATCGGGGACACACTCACAGACATACAGCTCTGTCATCGAGGACACACTTACAGACACACAGCGCTGCCATCGGATACACACTCACATTAACACAGATCTGTCATCGAGGACACACTCACAGCCACACAGCTCTGTCATCGGGAACACACTCACAGACACACAGCTCTGTCATCGGATACACAATCACAGACACACAGCCCTGTCATCGGGACACACTCACAGACACACAGCTCTGTCATCGGATACACACTCACAGACACACAGCTCTGTCATCGGATACACACTCAGAGACACACAGCTCTGTCATCGAGGACACACTCGCAGACACACAGCTCTGTCATCAGGGACATACTCACAGACACACAGCTCTGACATCGGGACACACTCACAGACACACAGCTCTGTCATCGGAGACACACTCACAGACACACAGCACTGTCATCAGGGACACACTCACAGACACACAGCTCTCCCATCGGGGACACACTCACATACACACAGCACTGTCATCAGAGACACACTCACAGACACACAGCTCTCCCATCAGAGACACACTCAGAAACACACAGCTCTCCCATCGGGGACGCACTCACAGACACACAGCACTGTCATCAGAGACACACTCACAGACACACAGCTCTCCCATCAGGGACACACACACAGACACACAACACTGTGATCAGGGACACACACAGACACACAGCTCTGTCATCGGAGACACACTCACAGACACACAGCACTGTCATCAGAGACACACTCACAGACACACAGCTCTGTCATCGGGGGCACACACACACACACACACAGATCAGTCATTAGGGACACACTCACAGACATACAGCTCTGTCATCAGGGACACATTCACAGACACACAACGCTGTCATCGGGGACACACTCACAGACACAGAGCTCTGCCATCGTGGTCACACTCACAGACACACAGCTCTGACATCCTGACACACTCACAGACACACAGCTCTGTCATCGGGGACACACTCACTGTCACACAGCTCTGTCATCGGGGACACACTCACAGACACACAGCTCTATCATCAGGGACACAATCACAGTCACACAGCTCTGTCATCAGGGACACACTCACAGACACACCCCTCTGACTTCAGGGACACACTCACAGACACACAGCTCTCCCATCGGGGACAAACTCACAGACACACAGCTCTCTCATCGGGGACACACACACAGACACACAGCTCTGACATCGGGGGCACATTCACACACACACCGTTCTGTGATGAGGCACACACTCATAGACACACAGCTCTGTCATCAGTGACTCACTGACAGACACACAGCTCTGTCATCGGGGACACACGCACAGACACACAACTCTGACATCAGGGTCACACTCACAGACACACAGCTCTGTCATCAGGGACACACTCACAGACACACAGCGCTGTCATCAGGGTCACACTCACAGACACACAGCGCTGTCATCGGGGACACACTCACAGACACAGAGCTCTGCCATCGTGGTCACACTCACAGACACACAGCTCTGTCATCCTGACACACTCACACGCACACAGCTCAGTCATTGTGGTAAAAATCACAGACACACAGCTCTGTCATCGGGGACACACTCACAGACAAACAGCTCTGTCAACGGGGACACACTCACAGACACACAGCTCCGTCATCAGCGACACACTCACAGACACACAGCTCTCCCATCGGGGACACACTCGCAGACACACAGCTCTGTCATCAGGGACACACTCACAGACACACAGCTCTCCCATCAGGGACATACTCACAGACACACAGCTCTGTCATCAGGGACACACTCACAGACACACAGCGCTGTCATCGGGGTCACACTCACAGACACACAGCGCTGTCATCGGGGACACACTCACAGACACAGATCTCTGCCATCGTGGTCACACTCACAGACACACAGCTCTGTCATCCTGACACACTCACAGGCACACAGCTCAGTCATCGTGGTAACACTCACAGACACACAGCTCTGTCATCAGGGACACACTCACAGGCAAACAGCTCTGTCAACGGGGACACACTCAAAGACAAACAGCTCTGTCATCGGAGACACACTCACAGACGCACAGCTCTGTCATCAGAGACACACTCACAGACACACAGCTCTCCCATCGGGGACACACTCACAGACACACAGCTCTACCATCGGGGACACACTCACAGACACACAGCTCTGTCATCAGGGACACACTCACAGACACACAGCTCTACCATCGGGGACACACTCACAGACACACAGCTCTGTCATCAGGGACACACTCACAGACACACAGCTCTACCATCGGGGACACACACAGTCACACAGCTCTGTCATCGGGGACACACTCACAGTCACACAGCTCTGTCATCAGGGACACACTCACAGACACACCCCTCTGACTTCAGGGACACACTCACAGACACACAGCTCTCCCATCGGGGACACACTCACAGACACACAGCTCTGACATCGGGGGCACATTCCCACACACACCGCTCTGTGATCAGGCACACACTCATAGACACCCAGCTCTGTCATCGGGGAAACAATCATAGTCACACAGCTCTGTCATCAGTGACTCACTGACAGACACACAGCTCTGTCATCAGAGACACACGCACAGACACACAGCTCTGTCATCGGGGACACACGCACAGACACACAACTCTGACATCAGGGTCACACTCACAGACACACAGCTCTGTCATCGAGAACTCACTCACAGACAGAAAGCTCTGCATTCAGGGACACACTCACAGAGACACAGATCTGACATCCTGACACACTCACAGACACACAGCTCTGTCATCAGGGACACACTCAAACACACACAGCTCTGCCATCGAGGACACCCTCACAGACACACAGCTCTGTCATCGGGGACACACTCACAGACACAAAGCTCTGTCATTGGGGACACACTGACAGACACACAGCTCTGTTATCGAGGACACACTCACAGACACACAGCTCTGTCATCGATAACACACTCACAGAGACACAACTCTGTCATCGGGGACACACTCACAGACACACAGCTCTGTCATCGAGGACACACTCGCAGACACACAGCTCTGTCATCAGGGACACACTCACAGACACACAGATCTGTCATCGAGGACACACTCGCAGACACACAGCTCTGTCATCAGGGACACACTCACAGACACACAGCTCTGACATCGGGACACACTCACAGACACACAGCTCTGTCATCGGGGACACACTCACAGACACACAGCTCTGTCATCGAGGACACACTTACAGACACACAGCTCTGTCATCAGGGACACACTCACAGACACACAGCTCTGTCATCAGGGACACACTCACAGACAAACAGCTCTGACATCAGGGACACACTCACAGACACACAGCTCTGACATCGGGACACACTCACAGACACACAGCTCTGTCATCGGGGACACACTCACAGACACACAGCTCTGTCATCGAGGAAACACTTACAGACACACAGCTCTGTCATCAGGGACACACTCACAGACACACAGCTCTGACATCGGGGACACACTCACAGACATACAGCTCTGTCATCGAGGACACACTTACAGAGACACAGCTCTGCCATCGGATACACAGTCACATTCACACAGATCTGTCATCGAGGACACACTCACAGACACACAGCTCTGTCATCGGGGACACACTCACAGACACACAGCTCTGTCATCGAGGACACACTCGCAGACACACAGCTCTGTCATCAGGGAAACACTCACAGACACGCAGCTCTGTCATCGAGGACACACTCGCAGACACACAGCTCTGTCATCGGGGACACACTCACAGACACACAGCTCTGTCATCGAGGACACACTCGCAGACACACAGCTCTGTCATCAGGGACACACTCACAGACACACAGCTCTGACATCGGGACACACTCACAGACACACAGCTCTATCATCGAGGACACAAAAACAGACACACAGCTCTGCAATCGAGGACACACTCACCGACACACAGCTCTATCATCGAGGACACACTCACAGACATACAGCTCTGTCATCGAGGACACACTTACAGACACACAGCTCTGCCATCGGATACACACTCACATTCACACAGATCTGTCATCGAGGACACACTCACAGACACACAGCTCTGTCATCGGGGACACACTCACAGACACACAGCTCTGTCATCGGGGACACACTCACAGACACACAGCTCTGTCATCGGGGACACACTCACAGACACAAAGCTCTGTCATCGAGGACACACTCGCAGACACACAGCTCTGTCATCAGGGACACACTCACAGACACACAGCTCTGTCATCGAGGACACACTCGCAGACACACAGCTCTGTCATCGGGGACACACTCACAGACACACAGCTCTGTCATCGAGGACACACTCGCAGACACACAGCTCTGTCATCAGGGACACACTCACAGGCACACAGCTCTGACATCGGGACACACTCACAGACACACAGCTCTATCATCGAGGACACAAAAACAGACACACAGCTCTGCCATCGAGGACACACTCACCGACACACAGCTCTATCATCGAGGACACACTCACAGACATACAGCTCTGTCATCGAGGACACACTTACAGACACACAGCTCTGCCATCGGATACACACTCACATTCACACAGATCTGTCATCGAGGACACACTCACAGACACACAGCTCCGTCAACGGGGACACACTCACAGACACACTGCTCTGTCATCGGAGACACACTCACAGACGCACAGCTCTGTCATCAGAGACACACTCACAGACACACAGCTCTCCCATCGGGGACACACTCACAGACACACAGCTCTACCATCGGGGACACACTCACAGACACACAGCTCTGTCATCAGGGACACACTCACAGACACACAGCTCTACCATCGGGGACACACTCACAGACACACAGCTCTGTCATCAGGGACACACTCACAGACACACAGCTCTACCATCGGGGACACACACAGTCACACAGCTCTGTCATCGGGGACACACTCACAGTCACACAGCTCTGTCATCAGGGACACACTCACAGACACACCCCTCTGACTTCAGGGACACACTCACAGACACACAGCTCTCCCATCGGGGACACACTCACAGACACACAGCTCTCTCATCGGGGACACACTCACAGACACACAGCTCTGACATCGGGGGCACATTCCCACACACACCGCTCTGTGATCAGGCACACACTCATAGACACCCAGCTCTGTCATCGGGGAAACAATCATAGTCACACAGCTCTGTCATCAGTGACTCACTGACAGACACACAGCTCTGTCATCAGAGACACACGCACAGACACACAGCTCTGACATCGGGACACACTCACAGACACACAGCTCTGACATCAGGGTCACACTCACAGACACACAGCTCTGTCATCGAGGACACACTTACAGACACACAGCTCTGTCATCAGGGACACACTCACAGACACACAGCTCTGTCATCAGGGACACACTCACAGACACACAGCTCTGACATCAGGGACACACTCACAGACACACAGCACTGACATCGGGACACACTCACAGACACACAGCTCTGTCATCGGGGACACACTCACAGACACACAGCTCTGTCATCGAGGACACACTTACAGACACACAGCTCTGTCATCAGGGACACACTCACAGACACACAGCTCTGACATCGGGGACACACTCACAGACATACAGCTCTGTCATCGAGGACACACTTACAGAGACACAGCTCTGCCATCGGATACACAGTCACATTCACACAGATCTGTCATCGAGGACACACTCACAGACACACAGCTCTGTCATCGGGGACACACTCACAGACACACAGCTCTGTCATCGAGGACACATTCGCAGACACACAGCTCTGTCATCAGGGAAACACTCACAGACACGCAGCTCTGTCATCGAGGACACACTCGCAGACACACAGCTCTGTCATCGGGGACACACTCACAGACACACAGCTCTGTCATCGAGGACACACTCGCAGACACACAGCTCTGTCATCAGGGACACACTCACAGACACACAGCTCTGACATCGGGACACACTCACAGACACACAGCTCTATCATCGAGGACACAAAAACAGACACACAGCTCTGCCATCGAGGACACACTCACCGACACACAGCTCTATCATCGAGGACACACTCACAGACATACAGCTCTGTCATCGAGGACACACTTACAGACACACAGCTCTGCCATCGGATACACACTCACATTCACACAGATCTGTCATCGAGGACACACTCACAGACACACAGCTCTGTCATCGGGGACACACTCAAAGACACACTGCTCTGTCATCGGGGACACACTCACAGACACACAGCTCTGTCATCGGGGACACACTCACAGACACACAGCTCTGTCATCGAGGACACGCTCGCAGACACACAGCTCTGTCATCGGGGACACACTCACAGACACACAGCTCTGTCATCGAGGACACACTCGCAGACACACAGCTCTGTCATCAGGGACACACTCACAGGCACACAGCTCTGACATCGGGACACACTCACAGACACACAGCTCTATCATCGAGGACACAAAAACAGACACACAGCTCTGCTATCGAGGACACACTCACCGACACACAGCTCTATCATCGAGGACACACTCACAGACATACAGCTCTGTCATCGAGGACACACTTACAGACACACAGCTCTGCCATCGGATACACACTCACATTCACACAGATCTGTCATCGAGGACACACTCACAGACACACAGCTCTCTCATCGGGGACACACTCACAGACACACAGCTCTGTCATCGGGGACACACTCACAGACACACAGCTCTGTCATCAGGGACACACTCACAGACACACAGCTCTGTCATCGAGGACACACTCGCAGACACACAGCTCTGTCATCAGGGACACACTCACAGACACACAGCTCTGAGATCGGGACACACTCACAGACACACAGCTCTGTCATCGGGGACACACTCACAGACACACAGCTCTGTCATCGAGGACACACTCACAGACACACAGCTCTGTCATCGAGGACACACTCGCAGACACACAGCTCTGTCATCAGGGACATACTCACAGACACACAGCTCTGACATCGGGGACACACTCACAGACATACAGCTCTGTCATCGAGGACACACTTACAGACACACAGCTCTGCCATCGGATACACACTCACATTAACACAGATCTGTCATCGAGGACACACTCACAGCCACACAGCTCTGTCATCGGGAACACACTCACAGACACACAGCTCTGTCATCGGGGACACACTCACAGACACACAGCTCTGTCATCGAGGACACACTCGCAGACACACAGCTCTGTCATCAGGGACACACTCACAGACACACAGCTCTGTCATCGGATACACACTCACAGACACACAGCTCTGTCATCAGGGACACACTCACAGGCACACAGCTCTGTCATCAGGGACACACTCACAGACACACAGCTCTGTCATCGGGGACAGTCTCACATACACACAGCTCTGTCATCGGGACACACTCACAGACACACAGCTCTGTCATCGGGACACACTCACAGACACACAGCTCTGTCATCGGGACACACTCACAGACACACAGCTCTGTCATCGGGACACACTCACAGACACACAGCTCTGTGATCAGGACACACTCACAGACACACAGCTCTGTGATCGGGACACACTCACAGACACACAGCTCTGTGATCGGGACACACTCACAGACTCACAGTTCTGTCATCGGGACACACTCACAGACACACAGCTCTGTCATCGGGACACACTCACATACACACAGCTCTGTCATCGAGGACACACTCACAGACTCACAGCTCTGTCATCGAGGACACACTCACAGACACACAGCTCTGTCATCGGGGACACAGTCATAGACACACAGCTCTGTCATCAGAGACACACTCACAGACACACAGCTCTGTTATCGGGACACACTCACAGACACACAGCTCTGTGATCGGGACACTTCACAGACACACAGCTCTGTCATCAGGACACACTCACAGACACACAGCTCTGTCATCAGGGACACACTCACAGACACACAGCTCTGTCATCGGGACACACTCACAGACACACAGCTCTGTCATCGGGACACACTCACAGACACACAGCTCTGTCACCGGGGACACACTCACAGACACACAGTTCTGTCATCGGGACACACTCACAGACACACAGCTCTGTCATCAGGGACGCACTCACAGACACACAGCTCTGTCATCGGGACACCCTCACATACACACAGCTCTGTCATCAGGGACACACTCACAGACACTCAGCTCTGTCATCGGGGACACACTCACAGACACGCAGCTCTCCCATCGAGGACACCCTCACAGACACACAGCTCTGTCATCGGGGACACACTCACAGACACACAGCTCTGTCATCGGGGACACACTCACAGACACACAGCTCTGTCATCGGGACACACTCACAGACACACAGCTCTGTCATCGAGCACACACTCACAGACACACAGCTCTGTCATCGGGACACACACAGACACACAGCTCTGTCATCGGATACACACTGACAGACACACAGCTCTGTCATCGGATACACACTCACAGACACACAGCTCTGTCATCGGATACACACTCACAGACACACAGCTCTGTCATCGGATACACACTCACAGACACACAGCACTGTCATCGGATACACACTCACAGACACACAGCTCTGTCATCAGGGACATACTCACAGACACACAGCTCTGTCATCGGGGACACACTCACAGACACACAGCTCTGTTATCGGGACACACTCACAGACACACAGCTCTGTGATCAGGACACACTCACAGACACACAGCTCTGTGATCGGGACACACTCACAGACACACAGCTCTGTGATCGGGACACACTCACAGACTCACAGTTCTGTCATCGGGACACACTCACAGACACACAGCTCTGTCATCGGGACACACTCACATACACACAGCTCTGTCATCGAGGACACACTTACAGACTCACAGCTCTGTCATCGAGGACACGCTCACAGACACACAGATCTGTCATCGGGGACACAGTCATAGACACACAGCTCTGTCATCAGAGACACACTCACAGACACACAGCTCTGTTATCGGGACACACTCACAGACACACAGCTCTGTGATCGGGACACTTCACAGACACACCGCTCTGTCATCAGGACACACTCACAGACACACAGCTCTGTCATCAGGGACACACTCACAGACACACAGCTCTGTCATCGGGACACACTCACAGACACACAGCTCTGTCATCGGGACACACTCACAGACACACAGCTCTGTCACCGAGGACACACTCACAGACACACAGTTCTGTCATCGGGACACACTCACAGACATACAGCTCTGTCATCAGGGACGCACTCACAGACACACAGCTCTGTCATCGCGACACCCTCACATACACACAGCTCTGTCATCAGGGACACACTCACAAACACACAGCTCTGTCATTGGGGACACACTCACAGACACACAGCTCTGTTATCGGGACACACTCACAGACACACAGCTCTGTGATCGGGACACTTCACAGACACACAGCTCTGTCATCAGGACACACTCACAGACACACAGCTCTGTCATCAGGGACACACTCACAGACACACAGCTCTGTCATCGGGACACACTCACAGACACACAGCTCTGTCATCGGGACACACTCACAGACACACGGCTCTGTCACCGGGGACACACTCACAGACACACAGTTCTGTCATCGGGACACACTCACAGACATACAGCTCTGTCATCAGGGACGCACTCACAGACACACAGCTCTGTCATCGGGACACCCTCACATACACACAGCTCTGTCATCAGGGACACACTCACAAACACACAGCTCTGTCATCGGGGACACACTCACAGACACGCAGCTCTCCCATCGAGGACACCCTCACAGACACACAGCTCTGTCATCGGGGACACACTCACAGACACACAGCTCTGTCATCGGGGACACACTCACAGACACACAGCTCTGTCATCGGGACACACTCACAGACACACAGCTCTGTCATCGGATACACACACAGACACACAGCTCTGTCATCGGGACACACACTGACACACAGCTCTGTCATCGGATACACACTCACAGACACACAGCTCTGTCATCGTAACACACTCACAGACACACAGCTCTGTCATCGGATACACACTCACAGACACACAGCTCTGTCATCAGGGACATACTCACAGACACACAGCTCTGTCATCGGATACACACTCACAGACACACAGCTCTGTCATCAGGGACATACTCACAGACACACAGCTCTGTCATCGGGACACACACTGACACACAGCTCTGCCATCGGATACACACTCACAGACACACAGCTCTGTCATCGTAACACACTCACAGACACACAGCTCTGTCATCGGATACACACTCACAGACACACAGCTCTGTCATCAGGGACATACTCACAGACACACAGCTCTGTCATCGGGGACACACTCACAGACACACAGCTCTGACATCGGGGACACACTCACAGACACACAGCTCTGTGATCGGGACATACTCACAGACACACAGCTCTGTCATCGGGACACACTCATAGACACACAGCTCTGTCATCAGGGACACACTCACAGACACACAGCTCTGTCATCAGGGACACACACAGACACACAGCTCTGTCATTCTGACACACACCCACACACACAGCTCAGTGATCGGGACACACTCACTGACCCACAGCTCTGTCATCGGGACACACTCACAGACACACAGCTCTGTCATCGGGACACACTCACAGACACACAGCTCTGACATCGGGGACACATTCAGACACATAGCTCTGTCATCAGGGACACACTCACAGACACACAGCTCTGACATCGGGGACACACTCACAGACACACAGCTCTGTGATCGGATACGCACTCACAGACACACAGCTCTGTCATTGGGACACACTCACAGACACACAGCTCTGTCATCGAGGACACACTCACAGACACACAGCTCTGTCATCAGGGACACACTCACAGACACACAGCTCTGTCATTGGGACACACTCACAGACACACAGCTCTCCCAACTGCTGCTATTATGTTAACTTTTCCAGTGCCGCGTTTGCTAATGTTCAGCTATAGCCTGAATTCTGCCTCCACCTCCTTACCTGATGTTCTCATTTTAAAGCTCTCTCTTAGAAAGCATCTTCACAGCCAATCGCCTGCATGACCAGTTCTACATCGCTGTATGTTCCTGTGGTCAGTTGCTGCTAAGCTCCTACGCTTGTGAATCGATGGGGGTGAAACACTTCATTTTCCTTCTCACCATTTCTACCTGTCTCCTCTAGCTGTGGTCTAGGACATTTACCATTTCTCTGCTGGTCACTAATCTAATGGGTAGAGACATGCGCATCATTCTTGATTTTATTTCCATTAATTCTCAGCGCTGATCATCAGGAGGTTTCTACAAAGATTTGTAATCCATCCAGCTCTTTGAAGATAGCGAGTTACCCCAGCCTTCACCGGACATATGAGAAAGACTACAAAGGCTTTCATCCCATTAGCTACCTTTCAAAGCACGACATATTAGACCTGTGCAGCCAGCAGTCCAATAGTTTACATCCACTGTGGATCTAATAATGGAATCTTGTAAAGCTTTGTCTGTGGCAGAGACAATAAAAGAACAGTTTGTGAAGAAATGGGGAACATGTTGTGCAGAACGTTGCTTTTGAACCACCTCATATTCTTTCAGAAACTTACAAATAAGATGGGAAGAGTTCTGATGTCATAAACTTAATGTCATTTAAACGATGCTGCCCGTGTCTTATTCACACCAAGTCCCGTTCCCCATCGCTCCCGCTTCTCTCTGACCCACATTGGATCCTGCAGAAATACCGCAATTTAAAAATTCTCATCCCTTTTTTTCAAATCCCTCCATGCCCTTTGCCCCTTCTTGTCTCGGGAACCTCCTCCAGCTCCACAACCCTCCTGATAGCTCAGAACCTTGAATTCCGGCCTCCTGAGATTCACCAGTTTTAATCGCTGCCATTGGCGGCGATGCCAAGACCAGGAGCTTTGGCATTCACATCCGATTCCTCCTCACCTCACGTCCCTCCTTTAAAATGCTCCTTAAAAACTTCCTCTTTCTCCAAGCTGTTTTCTTCTACCCCTGACCTTAAATGTCAAGTTTTGCTTCACAATGTTCATCTGGAGCAACTTGTGAAACTTGTGAAATTCCTGTTCTTGTTGGGATATTCGGAATAAACAGCAAAGAACCAGGCTGTTGGGCCCAATGGATCTCTACTGGTGTTTAGGCTCCACATGCACATAGTGCCGCTGTACTCTATCTAATCCACTGAGCACACCTTCCTGTTCATTCCTCCCTCACGTACTCACCTCACCATCATTGTCAATCCCTCACTGTGCCAGCTTTCATCATTGGTGTGTCCTCAGGTGACTGAGGGCCAATCCTGGAGCCACAGGTCTTTGGGCAGAGAGGACAACAGTTACCCTGACGAAGGGGGATTCTCAAGCCAGCGTTCTGCTCTCTCCTCCCACGTTCATTGTTCCTCTGCAGCACAGCTTATGCAGTCGCTCTCCAGCTGCCTCGTGGCCTTTCTAGATGAAGTAACGCCATATAGTGGAGTTTGAGGCAACTTCCTCACACCTGTCAACTTGTCCCCTTCTCAACGAGGCCTCGAGTTTGCCCTTACAATGTTTTCTCTGTCCTTGAGACCAGGGTCCACCCTCAAATTGGGAAAAGCGGGGCTGTTTTGGACGCCAATTATCTGATGTGCGGGTGTAGCGTCCAGACCCGTGGAGCTGATTTCACATGATCAATGGTGGTGATGCAGGAGGAGTTGACTTCAGTAACGATACTGGAGTTTGTTTGTCTGTCTCCTCCATTTGACTTTGAGTATCCTGAGGAGACAGCGCTGGTGGAAATTCTCCAGTACCCAAAGTTGTCTTTGGTTGGTGACCTAAGTCTCACTGCCATAATGAAGGCTGGTAACAACAATAGGGTCATAGACTGAAGGCTTTATCCTGCCTCTTTTGTCAAAGACCCAATGTTGCAATCTTTGGAAGGCTTCACTGGATTGTGTGCTGGAGACCCTCTTCTCCGGCAACCTTTTGAGAAAGGTGGCCACTGAGATATGAGAAACATTCCAGTTCTGAAATCTCCCCATCACCTGCAATCTAGGGTGCTCCTCCGGAGGGGAGATGAAGGAGAATTTTAGTTTTTGCTCATGTTGAGGGAGAGACAAGTCTTTTTCTATGTGGAGTTGAAGAATAGGAGGGTGGCCTGAATATCAGTTGCAGTGTGGACATATTGGAAGTTGTGGAAATGTACCAGGATCACCTTCCTCACACCTCTCAGCCTGCTGAGGTTAAACAGCTTCCTGTTCAAGTCAAACCCAATCATGGCCCCCTGTGGAAGTTGCTGACGAATGAGAGCCGTGAGCAGGCTGATGTTGATAGTGAAGAGTATTGACACAATCGCATGGCCTTGTTTGACACCTGTCCAGATACGAAAGATTTTGGTCTCTCATCCGTTGCAAATAGTTGCTGTCATACTGCCGTGCAGGAGTTGCAGGATAGTCACTTTAAGGGGCACTTCTGCTCACCTTACTTGAGAGAAGGGCTATAAAAGGTGCTCCATAGGTTGTCCAAAATTGTCCGGACTGAGAAACCAAAATGGGCTCACAGGCTCTGCGTGTCGTACCTTCCCGATGACACGGCTTCTCATTCTCCCGGGAGGCAGGGCAGTTGTGGCTCTGCTCACCCTTGTCTTCACCAAGAATATTCCAGCTGGAACTTGCACAAGGTGAGGCTGCTCCATTGATCTGGGTGGATCTTCTGGAGAGACAAACTTCAATTAAAAAATACTTTTCAAGTCCTCAGAACTGGCACCGATGCATAAGTGAAGCAAAGGCACACGTCAATGGCTGTGAAGATGGATGAAGGCTGCAGTGGGAATCACACTCTCCAGTAGTTGTCTATCTTCCTTTTGAATACAGCTATGGTCTTTGCCTGTTATGACACAGCAGTTGGTAAAGACTGAGTTACTTAAATCCCAGAGGAAGACTTGAACAACTGTCATAACCTATATTTTTAATTGGTATGAAAATAAGAACATAAGAACTAAGAGCAGGAGTAGACAATTCAGCCCCTCGAACCTGTCCCACCATTCAATACGATCATGGCTGATCTCATTTCAGCCTCGACTCCAGTTTCTCACCCTCTCTCCATAACCTGTCAACCCATTACTAATTAAAAATCTGTCTATTTCCTCCTTAAATTTATTCAGCGTCCCGGCATCCACTGCACTCTGAGGTAGTGAATTCCACAGATTCACGACCCTTTGAGAAAAGTAATTCCTCTTCATCTCTGATTTAAATCCCCTTAGCCTAAAACTATGGCCTCTCGTTCTAGAATGTCCCACAAGGGGAAACATCCACTCCACATCTACTTTGTCTATCACCTTTACCATCTTATATACCTCAATTAGATCTCCTCTCATCCTTTTAAACTCCAGCGAGTATAGGCCTAAACTGCTCAATCTCTCCTCATAAGACAAGCCCCGCATCTCTGGAATCAATCTAGTGAACCTCCTCTGAACCACCTCCAATGCAACTACATCCTTCCTCAAGTAAGGGGACCAAAACTGTGCACAGCACTCCAGGTGCGGTCTCACCAATGCCTTGGACAGTTGCAACACTTCCCTATTTTTATACTCTATTCCTTTAGCAATAAATGCCAAAATTCCATTTGCCTTCCTTATTACCTGCTGTACCTGCATACTAGCTTTCAGCGATTCATGCCCGAGGACACCCAGATCCCTCTGCACTGAAGCATTCTGAAGTTTCTCAAAAGTTAAAAATAAGTGACCCTTTTATTCTTCTGACCAAAATGGATAACCTCACGCTTATCCACGTTAAACTCCATCTGCCAAATTTCGGCCCATTCACCTAACCTGTCCATATCCGTTTGTAAATTTCTTATTTCTTCACTGCAACTTGCTTTCCCACCTATTTTGATGTTGCCTGCAAGTTTAGCTATAGTACCTTCTATCCTTGAATCCAAGTCATTAATATAGATTGTAAATAGTTAAGGCCCAAGGACTGAACCCTGTGGCACCCCACTAGTTATAGCTTGCCATCCAGAAAAAGACCCATTTATCCTGACTCTCTGCTTTCTGTTGGTTAGCCAATCCTCTATCCAAGCTATTATATTACCCCTAACTCCGTGTGATCTTATCTTGTGTATTAATCTTTTGTGCGGCACCTTATCAAAGGCCTTCTGGAAATTCAGATATACTACATCTACAGGATCCCCATTATCCACTTGGCTTCTCACATCTTCAAAGAACTCTAGCAAATTAGTCAAACATGATTTACTCTTCATAAAACCATGCTGACTCTGATGGATTGCATTTTGTCTTTCCAAATGCCCCATTACTACTCACTTAATAATGGATTCCAACAATAGACGTTAAACTAACTGGTCTATAGTTTCCTACTTTCTACCTCTACCCCCCTCCCGCCCCCTTTTTGAATAAGGGCATTATTTTAGCATTTTTCCAATCCACTGGAAACTTTCCAGAATCCAGGGAATTTTGGAATATTATAGCCAATGCATCCATTATCTCCACTGCCACTTCCTTTAAGATCCTGAGATGTAGGCCATCAGGTTTGGGGACTTGTCACCCTTTAATCCCAATATTTTGCTCAGTACTTTTTCTCTAGTGATGGTGATTGTATGTTTGAGATGCAGCTCTGATTCCAGGAATAAGACCACCGAGCCCCAAGGTTTTTTTAAAATTGAGCTAAATTAAACATTTATTAATTTAACAACAAATTAAACACATACACATGTCTACAGATTACTATTAAAATAACTTTTAAACAAATCCCAAAATTACTCACTCCCAGGTAAATCTTTACCAAGGTAACAATAACTCATAGGCTTCAAACAAACAGCAGGAAAAGCACATTTGACCTTACAAATTCAAAATGCATTTCCTTGCAGTTTGGTTCCTTTGCAGACACAGTTTTAGGCTTACAGACTGATTAGATCTTAAATGCCTCTGACTTAAACACACAAACTCATTTTTATTTATACCAAAGTTCCCCTTTGAATGCATATTTTCTATTGTATTACTAGGCTATTTTAATGTTACCTCTCCCAACGATAATCCTTTAATTCCACCAATTTTATTAGTAATATAAGCACATTGCTTGGTGTCTCCCAACAAGGTGCAAGATTTCACTCATTCTTTTGAATGGTTTATTCAACCAATGCAAATATGCACTTTACCTTCTCCTCCTTACATTTATCTAATCAGAATTTCAAACTACTATACATCAAAGCACACGGACTAGCTGTCTTTAATCCAATTAAGACACACACACACACATTCACACACACACACACACACAGATCTTCTACAATTCCAATTTAAAAATAATTTCCAATAACATTATAGACATTAATATCTCTTCATGACATGCCTCAAACACACCATGTATATTGTAACTATTACTTTACCCTTATCCACTCTTCCTGTTGCTTTTTCAAAGAATTCATTAAGGTTTTCTGCACAGATCTTCACTTTTGGAACCCAGATGAATATTTCATTCTCTGGATGTTTTTTGTTACATCTTTGATTAAAGATTCCATTACCTTTCCGATCATTGATGTTAAACTACTTGGTCTGAATATCTCTGGGTTTGTTCTCCCTCCATTTCATGTTCAGTAATAACACCAGTTGTCTGTCCATCCACTGGCACCAATTCCCCTTTCAAATGAATAATGCCCCTACTACCTCTTTTCTTACTTTTTTTTATTGTTTGCAGATGTAATCCACTCAGGTGAGCAGTTTAATCCCCTCTTAGTTTAAACAGTTTGTTATTCAATGACACTGATCAGGCAGTCAGTGTAGGTGTCAATGTGCCACAGGGTCCCTCCATTATCTACAAGAATGAGAAAGCTACCTCAGGCTGACATCACATCGGGCCAGCTTAACCAGTCAGGCGGAAGGACTGTGAGAGTGTCAGTGAGTCAACAGGAGCGGCCAGTCAGTATGACTGTCAGTGGCTGCAGTGTCACCTCATGACCAAACACAACAGGTTTCCTTATATCCATGCTTGGAATGTGGTTTTCTTTGGGAAGGGCTGCACTTATTATCCATCTGCAACCACCCTTGAGAAGGTAGTGGTGAGTCACTGCGGTTCACCTGGCATGGGTACACCCACAGCATAACAGTGCAACATCCTTCTCCCGAATCCCAATGCAGTGCAGCAACCTGTCATCATACTTACTCATACCATGCAGAATGACCAGCAGAACTGGTTCAAAAGGATGTACCTCATTGCTTGTCATACACGATTCAATGGTACCGAAATTAAATGGTAGCGATATGAGGAAAATCATTTTCTGACCCTTATTCATGCCTAGGCTGCGCTGTTGCTTTGACAAGCACATTAAGATAGTGGTAGATAGGTTAAAGGTTATATGTGGTAGTTAAGGGGCAGAAGCTGATAATGGAGGTGTCATGGTCATGGTGAAAGGGAACCTCTGACACATCCATTCCCTTTCCAAACTGCGATCAGTCAATATAAAGCGTAAGAATGGCATATGTGTCTATTTTAACACCCTGAGTGTGAAGTTGAGAAATTGTAAAGGAGCAGAATTCCAGGAATTAATTTTAGAAATGATGATTGTCCTTTAAAACATTAAATAACCCAAAAATTGATGCGACATCACTTACAAAATCAATCGTTCACACAAACACACTGAGGAGAAGTCAGAGGGGTAAAAGATAGCGTACAGTTATAACTTATGGAGCAAATGAAGGGAATGTTCAGATATCACTCGTCTGATGTAATCTAACGATCAAGGTTGCAGGCCTGGCGAAAAGTCTTCTTTAGTTGCGGAGTTGGTTAAGCGATTTCAACAGCCGGGGTAGAAGAGATTTTCCAGAATCCTCTTGAAGGGATGAGATTGGTTTATGGTCATTTTCATCCAATGAGCAGCCAGTGGTTGTGTGGGCTGACGTCCAAGTACATAGTTGCCTGTGGTATGGTCCAGAGAAAGCCCAGGTTTAGGGGGGGTTTCGATAGTACCTCAGTGTTGGTGTTTTTCCTGCGTCGCTTTCTGCAGACAGCATTTCTTGTTCAAAGATTCAAAAGGACAAATATTGGCACTTCGACCATGTGAATGCTCACAGCTGTAACTGCTTTACCAAATATGCTGGTGTCCTTAGATTGATGAGTCACATCCTGATTTATTATTCCTGGATTACTGTCCCATTAATTAAGACAAACACATTGATGGGTTAAAGCTATTTCTTCATTTCAACCGGTCCATTCAGTTCCCGAATGCCTTCTGACCATTTTTCAGGATATGCGTAATTGAGACCTTTTAGCCTGGAATGTACCTTTTGTCCTTGTGAGACAGTGAGTCAGTTCCTTGACTGTCTTGTGAAATCCACACAGCGCCATCACCTGCTGTCCAGTGGCTGTTCTGTGGGCACAGTGATCTTTTCAAACCAATATTCAGTATGGCTTCTCTATTCAATATCCACAGTGAATAAGGTCCTACCTTCAATTGTAAATACACCATGCCATGCCTGACAGGGCCCCTGGATGATCAAGACATGATTGTAACTGATAAGCAGGACTTGTGATAGAGAGCTCGGAATTCACACTCAGGTAAATGTTTCCTGAATTAGAAACAGCTACACAGCTCTTATTCGATGTAACTCACCTCCATCCACCTGTTCCTCCTTTCTCATCCAGATTTAGGAATTCCATGGGAATCCCCAAGGAATTTTTCGATAAAGGGAAAGTCTGAAGCCACAAAGTCAATGAGGGTATTTATATAATAATGAATTGGGTCTTGCTGTACTACAGGGAAAGGAGTAGGCTATTGGGTAAGCACCTGTTAAGTGGTTAAAGCCTGTTCCAGTTCTAAGATTTATAATGGATACAAACTTGTGGTAAGGTTAATAATATATATTAAAAAGCTGCATAAATAAGTGAATATAATTAAGTAACTAAATGAAATGTATTAAGAATGCCGAGACCAGTAACGTGTCAGGTCTGCAGTGTGTGGGATCTCCTGGATACCACTGTGATCCAGGGTAAACACGTCTACAGTGATTGTGGCTGGAGGAACTTCGACTCTGAGTCACTGATCTGGAGGCGGAGCTGCAGACTCTCTGACACACCAGGGAGGGGCAAAGTTACCTGGATGCTTTGTACCAGGGGCAGTCACACCACATAGGACTGGGTCTTCTGATTTGGTCAGTGGTCAGGGACAGGAGGGTGTGACTGTGAGTGAGGCAGGTCAGGGGACACAGAGGGCAGGAGTACAGGAGCCTTGGCCTCTGTAATTGTCCAACAGGATTGATGTTCTCTCAGCTTGTTTGGGTGAGAGTGAGGGCTGCAGGGTGGATGAACAAACTGACTTGTGGGAGTGGTGTACAGACCTCCTAACAGTAACCACACAGTAGGATAGGGTATCAAAGAAGACAGTGTGGGAGCATCTCAGAAAGGCACAGCGATTATCATGGGGGGTTTAATCTACATATTGACTGGAGTGATCAGATGGGCAAAGGTAGCAGTGATGACAAATTCATGTAATGTTTTCAGTGTAATATCTTAAATCAGCACATTCTGGAGCCACCCAAAGAACAGGCTATACCAGCCCTGCTATTGTGCAATGAGACTAGATTAATTAATGACCTCATAGTGAAGGCTCCTCAAGGTAGCAGTGACCAGAATATGATTGAGTCTTACATTCAATTTGAGGAAGAGGAGAGTGGGTCTAAGACTTGTTTTTTAAACTTAAATAAGGGCAATTATGAAGGCATAAAAGCTGAGCTAGTGAATGTGAGCTGGCAACTTTGGTTAAGGGGTAGGTCAGTAGAGATGCAGTGGTGAATATTTAAGTGAATATTTCAGAATACATAAAATGGATACTCTCCAACAAAAAACAATAATTTCAAGGGGAGGATCCGCTATCCGTGGTTACCTAAAGTTAAAGATGGTTTCAAACTTAAGACAAAAGCATATCCTTGCGTAAAGCTGGGTAGCAGGTCAGAAGTTTCAACCCGAATATAAAAAACATCAAAGATCATTAAGGAGGGGCAAATTTAGAGTGCAAGAGAAAGCTAGCTAGTCATATCAAAACAGTAAGAGTTTCAACAGCTATTTAAAAAAGATAAGAATTAACAAAGTGAGTGTTGGTCCTATAGAAAGTGAGTCTGGGGAATTAATAATGGAAAATAAGGCGATGGTAGATGAATTGAACAGGCATTTTGCATTGGTCTTCACTATAGAGGATATAGGTAATATCCCAGAAATAGCTGTAAATCAAGAACTGGAAGGGAGGGATGAATTCAAGAAAATTATCACCAGGGAAGTGGTACTTAGCAATACCTTGGAACTGCGAGTTGACAAGGCCCTGGTTCCTAATGGATTTCATCCTGTGGTCTTAAAAGTAGTGGCTAGTGAGATAGTTGATGTCTTGGTTTTAATTTACCAAAATTCCCTTGATTCGGGGAAGTTCTATTAGATTGGAAAATAGCGAATGTAACGCCTTTATTCAAAAAAGGAGGGAGACAGAAAACAGGAAACTACAGGCCGGTTAGATTAACATCTGTCAGAGGGAAAATGTTCGAAGATATTATTAAAGATATTATAGCAGGTCACTTAGATAAATTCAAGATAATCAGGCAGAGCCAACATGGTTTTGTGAAAGAGAAATCATGTTTAACCAAGTTATTGGAGTTCTTTGAAGGAGTCACATGTGCTGTGGATAAAGGGGGACCGGTGGATGTGCTGTATTTATATTTCCAGATGGCATTTGATAAGCTGCCACATCAAAGGTTATTGTGGAAATTAAAATCTCATGGTGTCTGGGGTGGGGGCTGGGTAATGTATTGGCCTGGATAGAAGATTGGCTAGCTAACAAGAAGCAGAAAATAGGCACAAATGGGTCTTTTGCTGGTTGTCAGGATGTGACAGGTGGTGAGTCACAGGGATCAGTGCTAGGACCTCTACTGTTTACAGTTTATATAAATGACTTGGATGAAGGGATTGAAGAGATGGTTGCTAAATTTGCTGATGACACACAGATAGGTAGGAAAGTACATTGTGAAGAGGACATAAGGAGGCTACAAGACAATATATGTAGGTTAGGTGAGTGGACAGAGATTTGGCAAATGGAGTATAATGTGGGAAAATGTGAAATTGTCCATTTCGACAGGACATATTATACGGAAGCGTATTATCTAAATGATGAGAGATTGCAGAGCTCTGAGAATCAGAGGGATCTGGGTGTCCTAGTGCATGAATTGCAAAAGGTTAGTGTGCAGGTGCAAAAAATATTTAGGAAAACTAATAGAATGTTAATAGTTATTGTGAGGGGAATTAAATATAAAAGTAGGGAGGTTATGTTATGCAGTTATGCAGGGCACTGGTAAGATCACATCTGGAGTATTGTGTACAGTACAGGTTTCCTTATTTAACAAAGGGTGTAAATGCTTTAGAAGCAGTTCAGAGAAGGTTTACCAGACTAATACCAGGAATGGGTGGGGTGTCTTATGACGAAAGACTGGACAGGTTAGGCTTGTTTCCACTGGAGTTTAGAAGAGTTAAATGAGACTTGATCAAATCCTTTAAGATCCTGAGGGGTCTTGGACAGGGTGGATGTGGGGAGGATGTTTCCTCTTGTGGGAAAATCTAGAACGAGGGGTCACTGTTTGATAATAAGAGTCGCCCATTTAAGACAGAGATGAGGATTGTTTTACTCTTAAGGGTTGTGGGAATTTGGAACTCTCTTCCACAAAAGGTGGTCGAGGCAGAGCCTTTGAATATCTTTCAGGCAGAGGTATATAGATTCTTCATACGCAAGGGGGTGAAGGGTTACCTGGGGTAGGCAGGAATGTGGATTTGAGGTCCCTGCGTGGCATTGCCCCCACAGGGGTCCCCAGGTTCTGCGTCGGTGGGTCACGACCCCGAGCTGGTGGTGTTATTAAAAAGGGTGAACCTGCCCAAACCCCAGAGGGTGGAGCATCTGGGAGGGGCTGGACCAGGTGGTGGGACCCTTGCAGATGGAGGGCTTCCCGGGCTCCCAATCTACCCCGGAAGAGACGTCACCCCTGGGAGGGGCAACCTCATGACTCTCGAGGTCGGATGTGTCTCTTCCCCCAGTGAAGTGGTGGTAGCGTCTCTGCCCTGTAAGTCCTCGCTCTGCCCTCTGGGGGGCGTTGGAGCTCCCATCCCCTCGCTGCAGCCCCTGAGCAGGGCCCCTCGGGGGTCGGTGAGGGTACCACCCTTGTGGTGCTGCCCAACCCCAGACCACCTCATACACCCAAGATGCCACCTGGCCAGCTAGGGGGCTGCAGCACTCCCTTCATGGCCTCCATAACTGGGCCGTTGGGTGGCAGTGACGAGGGGGGCTTCCCCGCTCTGGCTCGGCCTTTGGCACTAGACGCGACAGCTCTGGGCCCAGAACTCTTTCCAGATTCGCCTGGTGACCCGGTGCCTGAGGCAGAGTGGCACTCCGAGTCCCTGCCACACTCTGACCCAGACACCGAAAAGGAGACCGGATCCTGGGGGTGGGATTGAGGCAGAGGCTGAGCCAACTGGCTGCTCGGAGCCAACTCCGGCACTCAATGTGGTGGAGAGGTCAGACGCCGGAGGTGACGACCCTCAGGAGGTTGGGGTGTCGATAGCGAGCACCACCGATTGTCTAGAGTTGTTGGAGCCAGCTGAGGTGACGGGGGCTTTGTTGCCCCCTGTCGACTCCCTCCTCATCTCCATTGGGGAACTCTGGGACTTTCTAGTGAGTAATCACAGTCGTCGAGACAGGCTCCAGTTGGTGGTATTTCTTTTCTGCCGGTGTTCTGGTCTGTCCATGAGACCCTCAGCGCACTGAGTTGGACAGGAACCTTTGTGTTTGCTGTTTGTAGTATACATAAATGGTTTGGAGGAAAATGTAACTGGTCTAATTAGTAAGTTTGCATCTGACACTAAGCTTGGAGGAGTTGCAGATGGTGAAGAGGATTGTCAAAGGAAACAACGGAATGTAGATCGGTTGGAGATTTGGGTGGAGAAATGGCAGATGGAGTTTAATGCGGACAAATGCAAGGTAAGGCTTTTTGGAAGGTCTAATACAGGCAGGAATTATACAGTAAATGGCAGAACACTTAAGTGCATGGACGGGCAGAGGGATCTGGGTGTACAGCTCCACAGGTCACTAAAAGTGACAACACAGCTGGATAAGGTAGTCAGGAAGGCATATGGCCTGCTTGCCTTCATTGGCAGGGGTATTGAGTATAAAAGCTGGGAAGTCATGCTGCAGCTGTATAGAACCTTGGTTAGGCCACACTTGGAATATTGCGTGCAATTCTGGTCACCACATTGCCAGAAGGATATGGAGACATTGGAGAGGGTGCAGAGGAGGTTTACCAGGATGCTGCCTGGTCTGGAGGTTATTAGCTGTGAGGAGAGGTTGGAGAAACTCGGATTGTTCTCACTAGAGCGACGGAGATTGAGGGGCGACTTGATAGAAGTTTACAAAATTATGAGTGGCATGGACAGAGTAGATAGTCAGAAGCTTTTTCCCAGGGTAGAAGAGTCAATTACTAGGGGACATAGATTTAAGGTGAGAGGAGAAAACTATAGAGGAGATGTGCGGGGCAAGTTTTTTACACAGAGGATAGTGAGTGTCTGGAATTCGCTGCCAGAGGAGGTGGTGGAAGCAGGTACGATAGTGATGTTTAAGAGGCAGCTTGACAAATACATGAATAGGATGGGAATAGAGGGATATGGACCCCGGAAGTGCAAAATGTTTTAGTTGACGGGCAATATGATCGGCGCAGGCTTGGAGGGCCGAAGGGCCTGTTCCTGTGCTGTCCTTTTCTTTGTTCTTGTTCTTTAGAACGGCTGCTGGAGGGTCCATAACTTTCTCACTGGACTCCTGAAAGAGCTGAAGACTTAACATAGCCCCCTCCTTCTTTTATTTATTCTGGGTGAAGGTGGCACATACTCCTGACAATGAAGACAACCATAACCAGCCTCAACACCCAGGGCAGCAGCAGGGACACACAGCGCAGGTTCCGGAACCTCTCGGTCCTCAGGGACGGGAAGTATGTGGTGAACTTCCTGCAAGAAAACCTAACCGTTCCGGGAGACGAAGCCACGTGGCTCCTGGAGTGGCGAGGGGGGGTCTACATGAGTCACCTAGCCTCCAATTCTGGCGGGGTGGCTATCTTGTTGGCCCCGCATTTTCAGCCGGAGATCTTGGTGGTCAAGGAGCTGGTGCCAGGCCGGTTGCTGCACCTGACTGTGTGTCTGGGGTGGGCGGTGCTTCACTTTGTGAATGTATACGCTCCCCTGGGCACGCAGCAGCAAGCGAGCTTCTTTGAAGAAGTGTCCACTCATCTCGGCTCCATTGTCCTCGGGGGGGGATTTCAATTGCACCCTCGAGGCCCGGGACCGTCACGGTACCCCGCACTGCACGCGAGGTGTGAGTAAGTTGCGGGACCTGGTCAGGTCCTTCGACTTAGTGGACGTCTGGCGAAATCTCCATCCTGACTCCAGCATGTTCACCTTTGTGCAACCTGCAGTCGGAGTGTCCAGACTCGACCGCCTTTACGTTTCAAAGGCGTACGTGTCCTGCATTCCAGCTGCTTCTATACGGCAGGTTCCGTGCACGGACCACCGTCTGGTGTGGGCGGAGCTCACTTCGTTCTGCGCTCGGACGGGGTCCGCGTACTGGCATTTTAATAACCTGTTGTTGGAAGACCAGCGGTTCCTGGACTCGTTCCGTCGCTTCTGGGCCGGCTGGAGAAGGAAGCGGGGAGGCTTCCCCTCCTTGAGGCTATGGTGGGACGTGGGCAAGACTCACGTCCGAGTTTTCTGTCAAGAGTACACGAAGGGGTCGACAAAGAGACACAAATCCAGGGTCAAGGAGTTGGAGAAGGAGGTGCTCAACCTGGAGACACGTCTCCCTCAGCCCGATGTGGACCCGGCCTTGCGGTCAGTGTACGATGTGAGGAAGGGCGCGCTGTGGGACCTGGAGACACGTCTCTGTCAGCCCGATGTGGACCAGACCCTGCGGTCAGTGTACGATGTGAGGAAGGGCGCGCTGTGGGACCTGGAGACACGTATCTGTCAGTCCGATGTGGACCTGGCCCTGCAGTCAGTGTACAATGTGAGGAAGGGCGCATTGTGGGACCTGGAGACACGTCTCCATCAGTCTGAAGCGGACCCGGCCCTGCGGTCAGTGTACGATGTGAGGAAGGGCGCGCTGCGGGTTCTGGACACACGTCAGGTCCCATTGCACCTCCATGATGTCACAGAACTGCTGCTGGCCAATGATGGATCCCTCGTCTCGGACCCGCAGGGTATCAGGGCCTTTTCACTAGACAATCACATTGCCCTGTTCTCTCCAGACCGGTCCAGTGAGGAGGCTTGCAGAGTTTAGTAGGGGACCTGCCGCAGCTCAGCCCAGAGTGCGCTGGAAAGCCTGACTCCCCTATAAGTCTGGAAGAGCTGACCGGCGCTGCCACTGCCTCCCAAGCCGGGTGGGTGATGTTGCTGCCCATCCTGGGACCAGAGCGGGGGTACAGCAGATGCTGTTGGGCCGAGGGCCCCATTGTTGAAGTGGGGGTGTGGGTGTGGGGGCTGCAGTATTGCTTCGTCTGCTGGCCCTGTCTCCCAGGCAGCGGTGCTGAGCTGCTGGCGATGAGCGCGGTGCTGAGCCTTTTAAAGATGGCGGCCGGCGAGATGGAACAGCGGTGATAGCGGCTGGGTGAATGGGCCATGGCGTGTTTCACCAGGGTGAATATATAACGAGATGGGCTCGGGAAGATACAGCGTGAAAACCCGCCTTGTTCATCAGCAGGTAGCAACTCATTTTACCCGCCCGCTAACACACACACTGCAATTCTGGGAAAATTCCAGCCTAAGTGTTTTACATCTGTCCCTCTTTACTGAATGTACAATAGTAATTTGTATCTGTCTTCAACTCACTAAAGGGGAAACACATTCTCCTTTCAGAAAACAAAAGCAGCAGTATTAATTAGTACCATTAACAGTCAACACGGACCGCAGGGCTTAGTCGATTATTCAGACTTGTAACTCAGCAAGGTAAGAGGTGGCTTGATTGAAACATAAAAGATCCTGAGAGGTCTTAGACAGGATGGGTCTGGAGAGGAAGTTTCCTCTTGTGGGAAAATCTAGGACTAGGGGTCGCTGTTTAAAAATAAGGGGTCACCCATTTAAAACAGAGATGAGGTGAAATGTTTTCACTCAAAATGTCGTGCATCTTTGGAACTCTCTTCCTGAAAAGGTGGTGGAAGCAGAGTCTTTGAATGTTTTTGAGGCAGAGGTGGATAGATTCTTGGTAAACAAAGGGGTGATAGATTATCAGGGTAGGTGTGATGCAGATTTCAGGTTACTATTGGATCATCCATTTCCTTACTAAATGTCAGAACAGGGTCAAGGAGCTAAGTGGCCTACTCCTGCTCCTTACTCATATGTTCATATTATATGGCCATCTGGCAACTGCAACAGCAAAAGCAAGTTGAACAGATGGACAGACATCTGTCTTTTCCCAGGCAGTTACTTTGTGAATGCTTGGCTGAGCTCCAAAATGGTTAATGGCCTTGGCTCAGCAGGAAACTGTTTATACAGCTTAAAGTGGGGAGTGCTAGCTTTGTTTTATTGACAGCTTTCAGAGGTTGTAATAAATTATGATTTCTTTGACATGGTTTTTCAATGCTTGTTTGTTTATTTGGACACACTTAAGAGCTGTTAAGAGGATTAAACCTTTATTCATTGATAATACGGTAGTATGATACAATCCGATAGTTGATCAATACTTTTATGATGTTGCAGATTGAGAAGTGTCTTTCAAAGGAGATTTTCAATGCCTCTTTGCTTATTGTGCCAGCTTCAGGAGCATTTATAATGCTTGCAACTGTTGTTATACGGCTCATTGGTTATGGCCATAGTGGATGTTGGGAAATGGCCTGACTTGTGGTCCCTGACTCAAAAGGGAAAATCCATTCCGATATGTGTGAGTTGTTTCAGTGTTGTTGAACTGAAAGAGCCCCAGTTGCAGAAAAATTCAATATCCTGTTTATTATTCAGCTTCACGGCGACATATGGTATGGAATATATCATATGATTTAGTTAATTAACACTTTATTGAGCAGTGACAATATCATGAACACCAGTATAATAAGCTGCAGTGTAACAGACTAACACTTAAACAGTAAATTACTTATAATTAAATATGAAACAATGTTTGAAAGTTATCAGTTTAACCCAGGTGGAATTCCCTTCCTGTTTAACTCCTCCCTCTGTCCTGATGTCTCCGTTCACTCTTCAGTTTTCTTTTGAAATCTGCAATAAATCAGAAAAATTCACTCAATGAGAATTCCTAATAGTTTCAGCTGAAAATTGGCTAATAATTTTTCAAAGAGGATTTTGGTGAGTGTTCTTGGGAGGTTCTCAACTCCAGTGATGCTCAGTCAATGAGCGCATTCAAGGCTGAGCTTGATATACTTTTGTTTTGTTTTTTTCGGATACCGAGGGATTTGGGGAGCAGGTGGGAAAGTGAGGTTGAGTAGAAGATCAGCCATGATGTTGTTGAATGACAGAGTAGCAGTGAGGGGCTGTATGACCCACTCCTGCTCCAATTCCTTGTGCCATTATGTTAGTGAGCAGCAGGCACTATTGGCAGAGTTTTCACAGAATTAGCACAAAAGGTCATGACAATTTAACCAGGGCAGAAAATAAACCTCAGCAATTTCTACAACGCTTTGGGATGGTGGGGGGCGAGGGCCTGGTCCACGGGAGAGTGAAACGATGCACGATGATGTTAGCGTGCAGTGAGGCGATAGCTTGGTCAGCGTCCGCGAGCTGGAGTTGGCAGGGTGCCCGCTAACAATTAAAAGGCCTATTAAGGCCATTGAGTTAACAATTGACTTTACTTTTTCACTGTCTGTCCAACCTCACGGTTAGTGAGGAGGCAAAAAGGCCAAGCGGCCTTTGTATTTTTTTAAAACCTCATCAAAAGCAAAGAAAATGAAAATAAAAGCTTTATTTTTTAATTAAAATGATGTCCCAGCTCCTGCGGCAGAGTCACAAGAGGGGTCATGTTTCAATACATTTTTCTGCCCTTGTTATTATTTTTTTTAAAATTTCCATCTCCCCGAGGCAGGGAGGTTATACAGTGATCCCCCCTCCCCCTCCCCCATCCCGCACCCTCCTCCTCACTCCCTCCTCCCCCCCTCCCCCTGCCCCTTCCGGGCCCTCCTCCTCACTCCCTCCTCCCCCCTCCCCCATCCTGCACCCTCCTCTTCCCTCCCCCCAGCCCACACAGGCCTGATCCCCCCCCCCCCTCCTCCCCCAGCCCACACAGGCAGCGCTGCCCCACATGGATCATGCTGGGTTGGCCTTCATTGACTCGCCCGCATGAAACTGTGGAGCGCTGCAGATCGCAGGTGGCAGTCAGGCATATTTACACTTGAATAAGCCGTATTTACACTGGAATCAGCTGTATTTACACTGGAAATCAGCCGTATTTACACTGGAATCAGCCATATTTAAACTGGAATCAGCCATATTTGCACTGGACGCAGCCATATTTACACTGGAATAAGCCGTATTTACACTGGAATAAGCCGTATGTACACTGGAATCAGCCATATGTACACTGGAATCAGCTGTATTTACAGTGGAATAAGCCGCATTTACACTGGACTCAGCCATATTTACACTGGAATAAGCCATATGTACACTGGAATTAGCCATATGTACACTGGAATAAGCCGTATTTACACTGAAATAAGCCATATTTACACTGAAATCAGCCATGTTTACACAGGAACAAGCCATATGTACACTGGAATCAGCCATATTTACACTGGAATAAGCCATATTTACACTGGAATCAGCCATATTTACACTGGAATAAGCCATATTTACACTGGAATAAGCCATATGTACACTGGAATCAGCCATATTTACACTGGAATAAGCCATATTTACACTGGAATAAGCCATATGTACACTGGAATGAGCCATATTTACACTGGAATAAGCCGTAGTTACACTGGAATCAGCCATATTTACACTGGATTAAGCCACATTTACACTGGAACCAGCCATATTTACACTGGAATAAGCCGTATTTACACTGGAATAAGCCGTATTTACACTGGAATCAGCCGTATTTACACTGGAAGCAGCTGTATTTACACTGGAAATCAGCCGTATTTGCACTGGGATCAGCTGTATTTACACTGGAATCAGCCATATCTAAACTGCATTCAGCCATATTTACACTGGAATCAGCCATATTTACACTGGAATAAGCCATATTCACACTGGAATCAGCCATATTTACACTGAAATAAGCCGTATTTACACTGGAATCAGCCGTATGTACACAGGAATAAGTCGTACTTACACTGAAATAAGCCATATTTACACTGGAATCAGCCATATTTACACTGGAATCAGCCTATTAACACTGGAATAAGCCATATTTACACTGGAATCAGCCATAATTACACTGGAATAAGCCATATTTACACTGGAATCAGCCATATTTACACTGGAAATCAGCCATATTTACACTAGAATTAGCCATATTTACACTGGAATAAGCCGTATTTACACTGGAATCAGCCATAGTTACACTGGAAATCAGCCATATTTACACTGGAATCAGCCATATTTACACTGGAATCAGCCATATTTAAACTGGAATCAGCCGTATTTACACTGGAATCAGCTATACCTACACTGTAAATCAGCTGTATTTACATTGGAATCAGCTAAATTTACACTGGAAATCAGCCGTATTTACACTGGAATCATCCATATTTATACTGAAATCAGCCATATGTACACTGAAATCAGCCATATTTACACTGTAAATGAGCTGTTTTTACACTGGAATCAGCCATATTTACACTGGAATCAGCTATACTTACACTGTAAAGATGCCGTATTAACACTGGAATCAGCTATATTTACACTAGAAATCAGCCGTACTTACACTGGAATCAGCAGTAATTACACTGCAAATCAGCCGTATTTCAACTGGAACTCAGCTGTATTTATACTGGAAATCAACTATATTTTCACAGATGATCAGCTGCATTATCACTGATGATCAGTTTTATTTACAGTGATGATCCATTGCATTTACACTAAAAATCAGCTGTATTTACACTAAAGATCAATTGGTACTCACACACAATCAGCGGGATTTACACTGAAAACAACTGTATTTACACTGAAAATCATTTGAATTTACACTGATGATAAGTTGAATTTAAACTGAAGATCAGCTGTATTTACACTGATGATCAGCTGTATTTAAACTGAAAAAGAGCTGAATTTACACTGACGATAAGCTGTATTTACACTGATGATCTGCTGTATTTACACTGATGATCTGCTGTATTTACACTGAAGACCGGCAGGAATTACACTGACGATCAGCTGTATTTACACTAAGTATCTGCTGTATTTACAATGAAAATCAGCTGCTTTTACCCTGAAAAACGGCTGCACTTACACTGATGATAAGCTGTATCAACTCTGATGATCAGCTGCATTGACACTTAAAAGCAGCAGAATTTACACAGAAAATCAGTTGTAATTACACTGATGATCAACTGCACTTACACAGAAAAACAGCTGTATTTACACTGGTGATGAGATATATTTACACTGATGAGCAGCTGTATTTACATTGAAGTTCAGCTGTATTTAAACTTATGTTCAGCTGTATTTACATTGAAATTCAGCTGTATTTACACTGATGATCAACACTACTTAAACTGAAAAAAACTATATTTACACTGATGATCAGCTATATTTACACTGATGATCAACTGTATTTACACTGAAGCTCAGCTGTATTTAAACTGAAAAAGAGTTGTATTTACACTGATGATCAGCTGTATTTCCAGTAAAAAATAGCAGGATTTAAACAGCAAATAAGCTGCATTTACACTGAAAATTGGCTGTATTTGCAATAAAGATCAGCTGGTATTTACACTGATGATCAGCGGTGTTTACACTGAAAAACAACTGTATTTACACTGAAGATCAGCTGAATTTACACTGAGGATCAGCTGTAATTACACTGAAGATCAGCTGTAATTACACTGAAAATCAGCTGTATTTACACTGAAGATCAGCTGCATTAACGCTGAGGATCAGCTGTATTTACGCTGAAGATCAGCTGTAATTACACTGAAAATCAGCTGCATTTACACTGAGGATCAGCTGTATTTACACTGAAGACCAGCAGGATTTACACTGATGATCAGCTGTATTTACACTAAGGATCTGCTGTATTTACAATGAAAATCAGCTGTTTTTACCCTGAAAAGCAGCTGCATTTATACTGATGATAAGCTGTATTAACACTGATGATCAGTTGCATTGACACTTAAAAACTGCAGAATTTACAAACATGATAAGCTGTATTTACACTGATGATCAGCCATCTTAACACTGAAGACCAGCTGTATTTACACTGAAGTTCAGCCGTATTTACACTGAAGTTCAGCCAAGCTTATACAGAAAAACATCTGTATTTACACTGGTGATGAGATATATTTACAGTGATGAGCCGCTGTATTTACACTGAAGAACAGCTATATTTAAACTGATGATCAGCTGTATTTACACTGAAGACGAGCACCATTTACACTGAAAATCAGCTGCATTTACACTGATGATAAGCTGTATTTACACTGACAGACAGATACATTTACACTGATGATCAGTTGTGTTTACAGTGAAAAACAGCAGAATATACAAAGATAATAAGCTGTATTATCACTGATGACCAGCTGTATTTACACTGAAGATCAGCTGCACTTACACAGAAAAACTGCTGTATTTACACTGGTGATGAGATATTTTTACACTAATGACCAGCTGTATTTACCACTGCCAGCAGCAGTATTTACACTGACAAGCAGCTGGATTTATATTGAAGATCAGTTGTATTTACACAGCTGATCAGCTGTATTTAAACTGAAGACGAGCAACATTTACACTAAAAATCAGTTGCATTTACACTGATGATTAGCAGTATTTACACTGAAAAAACTATATTTACACTGACGTTAAGTTGAATTTACACAGCTGATCAGTTGTATTTACACTGATGATCAGCTGTATTTACACGGGAGATTGGCTGTATTATAACTGAAAAAGAGCTGAATTTACACTGATGATATGCTGTAAGTACACTGATGATCAGCTATATTTAAACTGATGATCAGCTGTATTTACACTGAAAGAAATGTGCATTTACACTGCTGATCAGCTGTATTAACACTGAAAGACAGCTGTATTTACACTGTGATCAGCTGGATTCAAACTGATGATCAGCAGTATTTACATTGAAGTTCAGCAGTATTTAAACTTACGTTCAGCTGTATTTACACAGATGATCAGCTGTATTTACACTGAAAAAACTATATTCACACGGATGTTCAGCTGTATTCAAACGGCTGATCAGTAGTATTTACATTGATGATCACCTGTATTTCACTGAAGATCAACTGTATTTACACTAAAGATCAGTTTTACATAAACAGCTGTATTTACATTGATGATCAGCAATACTTACACAGATGATCAGATGTATTTATACTGAAGATCAGCTGTATTTACACTGATGGTCATCTGTATTTACAGTAAAATTAGCATTATTTAAACAGCAAATAAGCTGCATTTACACTGAAAATTAGCTGTATTTTCATTAAAGAATAGCTGGTATTTACACTGATGATTAACGTTTTTTTCATTGAAAAACAGCTGTATTTACACTGAAGATCAGCTGTATTTACACTGAAAAACAGCTGTATTTACACTGAAGATCAGCTTTATTTACACTGAAGATCAGCTGTTTTTTCAACTGAAAAACAGTTGTATTCACATTGATGATCAGCTGTATTTAAACTGAAAAACAGCTGTATTTAAACTGAAAAACAGCTGTATTCACTTGATGATCAGCTATATTTACACCGATGATCAGCTGTGTTTCCACTGAAGATCAGCTGTATTTACACTGATGATCAGCTGTATTTAAATTGAAAAACAGCTGTATTTACACTGAAGATCAGCTGTATTTTATACTGAAAATCAGCTGTATTTACACTGATGGTCATCTGTATTTACAGTAAAAATGGCATTATTTAAACAGCAAATAAGCTGCATTTACACTGAAAATTAGCTGTATTTTCATTAAAGAATAGCTGGTATTTACACCGATGATTATCGGTTTTTACACTGAATAAAAGCTGTATTTACACTGAAGATCAGCTGTACTTACACGGCTGATCAGCTGTATTTACATTGATGATCAGTTGTATTTAAACTGAAAACCAGCTGTATTTACACTGAAGATCAGCTGTATTTGCATTGAAGATCAGCTGTTTTTTAACTTAAAAAGAGCTGTATTCACATTGATGATCAGCTGTATTTAAACTGATGATCAGCTGTATTTAAACGGAAAAGCTGCTGTATTCACATTGAAGATCAGCTGTATTTACACTGATGATCAGCTGTATTCAAAATGAAAAACAGCTCTATTCACATTGAAGATCAGCTGTATTTACACTGTGGATCACCGGTATTTTCACTGATGATCAGCTGTATTTACAGTGATGTTCAACTGCATTTACACTGAAGATCAGCTGTATTTTAACTGAAGATCAGCTGCATTTACACTGAAGATCAGCTGTATTTACACTGAAGTTCAGCTGAGCTTATACAGAAAAACATCTGTATTTACACTGGTGATGAGATATATTTACAGTGATGAGCCCGCTGTATTTACACTGAAGAACAGCTGTATTTAAACTGATGATCAGCTGTATTTACACTGAAGACGAGCACCATTTACACTGAAATTCAGCTGCATTTACCCTGATGATAAGCTGTATTTACACTGACAAACAGCTACATTTACACTGATGATCAGTTGTGTTTACAGTGAAAAACAGCAGAATATACAAAATAATAAGCTGTATTATCACTGATGACCAGCTGTATTTACACTGAAGATGAGCTGCACTTACACAGAAAAACTGCTGTATTTACACTGGTGATGAGATATTTTTACACTAATGACCAGCTGTATTTACACTGCCAGCAGCGGTATTTACACTGATAAGCAGCTGGATTTATACTGAAGATCAGTTGTATTTACACAGCTGATCAGCTGTATTTAAACTGAAGACAAGCAACATTTACACTAAAAATCAGCTGCATTTACACTGATGATTAGCTGTATTTACCCTGAAAAAACTATATTTACACTGACGTTAAGCTGTATTCACACGGCTGATCAGTTGTATTTACACTGATGATCAGCTTTATTTCCACTGAAGTTCAGCTGTACTTACACTAAAGATCAGCTGTATTTAAACTGAAAAACAGCTGTATTTACACTGATGATCAGCTGTATTTACACTGAAGATCTGATGTATTCACACGATTGATCAGCTGTATTTTCACTGATGATCAGCTTTATTTCCATTGAAGATCAGCTGGATTTATACTGAAGATCAGTTGTATTTACACAGCTGATCAGCTGTATTTAAACTGAAGACAAGCAGCATTTATACTAAAAATCAGCTGCATTTACACTGATGATAAGCGAAATGAACACTGATGATCAGCTGCATTTACACAGATAAACAGCTACATTTACACTGATGATCAGTTATGTTTACACTGAAAAACAGCAGAATTTACAAAGATAATAAGCTGTATTAACACTGATGATCAGCTGTATTTACACTGACAAACAGCTACATTTACACTGATGATCAGTTGTGTTTACGCGGAAAAACAGCAGAATTTATAAAAATAATAAGCTGTATTTACACTGACGATCAGCCATCATTACACTGAAGATCAGTTGAATTTACACTGAAGATCAGCTGTACTTACACAGAAAAACTGCTGTATTTACACTGGTGATGAGATATTTTTACACTTATGACCAGCTGTATTTAAACAGAAGATCACATGCATTTACACTGATGATCAGCTGCATTTACACTGATGATAAGCGAAATGAACACTGATGATCAGCTGCATTTACACAGATAAACAGCTACATTTACACTGATGATCAGTTGTGTTTACACTGAAAAACAGCAGAATTTACAAAGATAATAAGCTGTATTAACACTGATGATCAGCTGTATTTAAACTGAAGATCAGCTGCATTTACACTGACAAACAGCTACATTTACACTGATGATCAGTTGTGTTTACACTGAAAAACAGCAGAATTTATAAAGATAATAAGCTGTATTTACACTGATGATCAGCCATCTTTACACTGAAGATCAGCTGTATTTACGCTGAAGATCAGCTGCACTTACACAGAAAAACTGCTGTATTTACACTGGTGATGAGATATTTTTACACTGATGACCAGCTATATTTACTCTGAAGATTAGCTGTATTTACACTGGCAAACTGTGATATTTACACTGATGACCAGCTGTATTTACATTGAATTCAGCTGTATTTACACTGAAGTTTAGCTGAGCTCAAACAGAAAAACAGCTGTATTTACACTGGTGATGAGATATATTTACACTGATGAGCGGCTCTATTTACACTGAAGTTCAGCTGTGTTTTCACTGAAGTTCAGCCGAGGTTACACAGAAAAAACAGCTGTATTTACACTGGTGATGAGATATATTTACACTGATGAGCGGCTGTATTTACACTGAAGTTCAGCTGTGTTTTCACTGAAGTTCAGCTGAGATTACACAGAAAAACAGCTGTATTTACGCTGGTGATGAGATATATTTACACTGATGAGCGGCTGTAATTTACACTGAAGGTTAGCTGTATTTACACTTGCTAACTGAGGTATTTACACTGATGATAAGCTGTATTTATATAGAAGTTCAACTGTATTTAAACTTACGTTCAGCTGCATTTACACAGAAACAGCTGCATTTGCACTGATGATCAACTGTATTTACAGTGAAGTTCAGCTGTATTTAAACTGAAAAAGTTATATTTACACAGATGATTAGATGTATTTATACTGAAAATCAGCTGTATTTACACTGATGGTCATCTGTATTTACAGTAAAAAAAAACATTATTTAAACAGCAAATGAGCTGCATTTACACTGAAAAATAGCTGTATTTTCATTAAAGAATAGCTGGAATTTACACTGATGATTAAAGGTTTTTACATTGAAAAACAGCTGTATTTACACTGAAGATTAGCTGTATTTACATTGAAAAACAGCTGTATTTACACTGAAGATCAGCTTTATTTACACTGAAGATCAGCTGTTTTTTAAACTGAAAAACAGCTGTATTCACATTGATGATCAACTATATTTACACTGATGATCAGCTGTATTTAAACTGAAAAACAGCTGTATTAACATTGATGATCAGCTATATTTACACTGATGATCAGCTGTATTTCCACTGAAGAACCGCTGTATTTACACTGATGATCAGCTGTATTTAAACTGAAAGACAGCTGTATTTACACTGAACATCAGCTGTACTTAAACTGAAAAACAGCTGTATTTACATTGATGATCAGCTATATTTACACAGATGATCAGATGTATTTATACTGAAAATCAGCTGTATTTACACTGATGGTCATCTGTATTTACAGTAAAAAATAGCATTTAAACAGCAAATAAGCTGCATTTACGCTGAAAATTAGCTGCATTTGCATTAAAAAATAGTTGGTATTTACACTGATGATTAGTGGTTTTTACACTGAAAAACAGATGTATTTACACTGAAGATCAGCTGTATTTACATTGATAATCAGCTGCAATTACACTGAAGATCAGCTGCATTTACACTGAAAAACATCAGAATTTATACTGACAGTAAGCTGTATTTACATTGATGATCAGGTGCATTTACACTGGAGATTGGCTGTATTATAACTGAAAAAGAGTTGAATTTACACTGATGATATGCTGTAAATACACTGATGATCAGCTATATTTAAACTGATGATCAGCTGTATTTACACTGAAAGAAATGTGCATTTACACTGCTGATCAGCTGTATTAACACTGAAAGACAGCTGTATTTACACTGCTGATCAGCTGGATTCAATCTGATGATCAGCAGTATTTACATTGAAGTTCAGCTGTATTTACACTGATGATCAGCTGTATTTACACTGAAAAGATATATTCACACGGATGTTCAACTGTATTCAAACGGCTGATCAGTCGTATTTACATTGATGATCACCTATATTTCCACTGAAGATCAACTGTATTTACACTGAAGATAAGCTTTACTTAAACTGAAGAACAGCTGTATTTACGTTGATGATCAGCTATATTTACACAGATGATCAGATATATTTATACTGAAAATCAGCTGTTTTTACACTGATGGTCATCTGTATTTACGGTAAAAATAGCATTATTTAAAAAGCAAATAAGCTGCATTTACACTGAAAATTAGCTGTATTTTCATTAAAGAATAGCTGGTATTTACACCGATGATTAACGGTTTTTACACTGAAAAGCAGCTGTATTTACACTGAAGATCAGCTGTATTTACACTGAAGATCAGCTGTATTTACACTGATGATCAGCTGTTTTTTAAACTGAAATACTGCTGTATTTACACTGATGATCAGCTGTATTTACACCGAAAAAACTATATTCACACGGATGTTCATCTGTATTCAAACGGCTGATCAGATGTATTTACACTGATGATCACCTGTATTTCCAGTGAAGATCAGCTTTACTTAAACTGAAAAACAGCTGCATTCACATTGATGTCAGCTATATTCACACAGATGATCAGATGTATTTATACTGAAAATCAGCAGTATTTACACTGATGGTCACCAGTATTTACAGTAAAAATAGCATTATTTAAAAAGCAAATAAGCTGCATTTACAATGAAAATTAGATGTATTTTCATCAAAGAATAGTTGGTATTTACACTGATGATTAATGGTTTTTACACTGAAAAGCAGCTGTATTTACACTGAAGATCAGCTGTATTTACACGGCTAATCAGCTGTATTTAAACTGAAAAACAGTTGTATTTACACGGATGATCAGCTGTATTTGCACTGAAAATCAGCTGTTTTTTAAACTGAAAAACAGCTGTATTCACATTGATGATCAGCTATATTTAGACTGATGATCAGCTGTATTTCCACTGAAGATCAACTGTATTTACAGTGATGATCAGCTGTATTTACAATGAAGATCAGCTGTATTTAAAGTGAAAAACACCTGTATTTACACTGACGGTAAGCTGTATTTACATTGATGATCAGCTGTATTTACATGGCTGATCAGCTTTATTTACACTGATGATCAGCTGTATTTAAACTGAAAAACAGCTGTATTTACATTGATGATCAGCTATATTTACACAGATGATCAGCTGTGTTTCCACAGAAGATCAGCTGTATTTACACTGAAGATCAGCTGTATTTAAACTGAAAAACAGCTGTATTTATAATGAAGATCAGCTGTATTTACACTGATGATCACCTGTATTTCCACTGAAGATCAACTGTACTTACACTGAAGAACAGCTTTACTTAAACTGAAAAACAGCTGTATTTACATTGATGATCAGCTATATTTACACAGATGATCCGATGTATTTATACTGAAAATCAGCTGTATTTACACAGCTGATCAGCTGTATTTAAACTGAAGACGAGCTACATTTACACTAAAAATCAGCTGCATTTACACTGAAGATAATCTATATGAACACTGATGATCAGCTGCATTAACACATATGATAAGCTGTATTAACACTGATGATCAGCTGTATTTACACTGACAAACAGCTACATTTACACTGATGATCAGTTGTGTTTACACGGAAAAACAGCAGAATTTACAAAGATAATAAGCTGTATTTACACTGATGATCAGCCATCTTTACACTGAAGATCAGCTGTATTTACGCTGAAGATCAGATGCACTTACACAGAAAAACTTCTGTATTACAATGGTGATGAGATATTTTTACACTGATGACCAGCTATATTTACACTGAAGATTAGCTGTATTTACACTGAAAAACATCGGAATTTATACTGACAGTAAGCTGTATTTACATTGATGATCAGGTGCGTTTACACTGGAGATTGGCTGTATTATAACTGAAAAAGAGTTGAATTTACACTGATGATATGCTGTAAATACACTGATGATCAGCTATATTTAAAACTGATGATCAGCTGTATTTACACTGAAAGAAATGTGCATTTACACTGCTGATCAGCTGTATTAACACTGAAAGACAGCTGTATTTACACTGCTGATCAGCTGGATTCAATCTGATGATCAGCAGTATTTACATTGAAGTTCAGCTGTATTTAAACTTACGTTCAGCTGTATTTACACTGATGATCAGCTGTATTTACAATGAAAAGATATATTCACACGGATGTTCAACTGTATTCAAACGGCTGATCAGTCGTATTTACATTGATGATCACCTATATTTCCACTGAAGATCAACTGTATTTACACTGAAGAGCAGCTTTACTTAAACTGAAGAACAGCTGTATTTACGTTGATGATCAGCTATATTTACACAGATGATCAGATATATTTATACTGAAAATCAGCTGTTTTTACACTGATGGTCATCTGTATTTACGGTAAAAATAGCATTATTTAAAAAGCAAATAAGCTACATTTACACTGAAATTAGCTGTATTTTCATTAAGAATAGCTGGTATTTACACCGATGATTAACGGTTTTTACACTGAAAAGCAGCTGTGGTTACACTGAAGATCAGCTGTATTTACACTGAAGATCAGCTGTATTTACACTGATGATCAGCTGTTTTTTAAACTGAAAAACTGCTGAATTTACACTGATGATCAGCTGTATTTACACCGAAAAAACTATATTCACACGGATGTTCATCTGTATTCAAACGGCTGATCAGTTGTATTTACACTGATGATCACCTGTATTTCCAGTGAAGAGCAGCTTTACTTAAACTGAAAAACAGCTGCATTCACATTGATGTCAGCTATATTCACACAGATGATCAGATGTATTTATACTGAAAATCAGCTGTATTTACACTGATGGTCATCAGTATTTACAGTAAAAATAGCATTATTTAAAAAGCAAATAAGCGGCATTTACAATGAAAATTAGATGTATTTTCATCAAAGAATAGTTGGTATTTACACTGATGATTAATGGTTTTTACACTGAAAAGCAGCTGTATTTACACTGAAGATCAGCTGTATTTACACGGCTAATCAGCTGTATTTAAACTGAAAAACAGTTGTATTTACACGGATGATCAGCTGTATTTGCACTGAAAATCAGCTGTTTTTTAAACTGAAAAACAGCTGTATTCACATTGATGATCAGCTATATTTAGACTGATGATCAGCTGTATTTCCACTGAAGATCAACTGTATTTACAGTGATGATCAGCTGTATTTACAATGAAGATCAGCTGTATTTAAAGTGAAAAACATTTGTATTTACACTGACAGTAAGCTGTATTTACATTGATGATCAGCTGTATTTACATGGCTGATCAGCTTTATTTACACTGATGATCAGCTGTATTTAAACTGAAAAACAGCTGTATTTACATTGATGATCAGCTATATTTACACAGATGATCAGCTGTGTTTCCACAGAAGATCAGCTGTATTTACACTGAAGATCAGCTGTATTTAAACTGAAAAACAGCTGTATTTACATTGATGATCAGCTATATTTACACAGATGATCAGATGTATTTATACTGAAAATCAGCTGTATTTACACTGAAGGTCATCAGTCTTTTCCAGTAAAAATAGCATTATTTAAACAGCAAATAAGCTGCATTTACACTGAAAATTAGCTGTATTTTCATTAAAGAATAGCTGGTATTTACACTGATGATTAACGGTTTTTACACTGAAAAGCAGCTGTATTTACACTGAAGATCAGCTGTATTTACACTGAAAAACAGCTGTATTTAAACTGAAGATCAGCTTTATTTACACTGAAAATCAGCTGTTTTTTAAACTGAAAAACAGCTGTATTCACATTGATGATCAGCTGTATTTAAACTGATGATCAGCTGTATTTAAACTGAAAAACAGCTGTATTCACATTGATGATCAGATATATTTACACTGATGATCAGCTGTGTTTCCACTGAAGATCAGCTGTTTTTACTCTGATGATCAGTTGTATTTAAACTGAAAAACAGCTGTATTTACAATGAAGATCAGCTGTATTTACATTGATGATCACCTGTATTTCCACTAAAGATCAACTGTATTTACACTGAAGATCAGCTTTACTTAAACTGAAAAACAGCTGTATTTACATTGATGATCAGCTATATCTACACAGATGATCAGATGTATTTATACTGAAAATCAGCTGTATTTACACTGATGGTCATCTGTATTTCCAGTAAAAATAGCATTATTTAAACAGCAAATAAGCTGCATTTACACTGAAAATTAGCTGTATTTTCATTAAAGAATAGCTGGTATTTACAATGATGATTAACGGTTTTTACACTGAAAGCAGTTGTATTTACACTGAAGATCAGCTGTATTTACACCGAAAAACAGCTGTATTTACACTGAAGATCAGCTTTATTTACACTGAAAATCAGCTGTTTTTAAACTGAAAAACAGCTGAATTTAAACTGATGATCAGCTGTATTTAAACTGAAAAACAGCTGTATTTACACTGAAGATCAGCTGTATTTAAACTGAAGATCAGCTGTATTTAAACTGAAAAACAGCTGTATTTACAATGAAGATCAGCTGTATTTGCTTTGAAGATCAGCTGTTTTTTAAAATTAAAAAGAGCTGTATTCACGTTGATGATTAGCTGTATTTAAACTGATGATCAGCTGTATTTAAACTGAAAAGGTGCTGTATTCACATTGATGATCAGCTGTATTTACACTGATGATCAGCTGTATTTAATATGAAAAACAGCTGTATTCACATTGAAGATCAGCTGTATTTACACTGTGGATCACTGGTATTTTCACTGATGATCAGCTGTATTTACATTGATGTTCAACTGCATTTACACTGAAGATCAGCTGTATTTAAACTGAAAAACAGCTGTATTTACAATGAAGATCAGCTGTATTTGCTTTGAAGATCAGCTGTTTTTTAAAATTAAAAAGAACTGTATTCACGTTGATGATTAGCTGTATTTAAACTGATGATCAGCTGTATTTAAACTGAAAAGGTGCTGTATTCACACTGAAGATCAGCTGTATTTACACTGATGATCAGCTGTATTTAATATGAAAAACAGCTGTATTCACATTGAAGATCAGCTGTATTTACACTGTGGATCACTGGTATTTTCACTGATGATTAGCTGTATTTACATTGATGTTCAACTGCATTTACACTGAAGATCAGCTGTATTTTAACTGATGATCAGCTGTATTTACACTGAAGATCAGCTGTATTTACACTGAAGATCAGCTGTATTGATGCTGATGATCAGCTTTATTTAAACTGAAAAAGAGCTGAATTTACACTGACAGTAAGCTGTATTTACATTGAAGATCAGCTGGATTTACACTGGAGATTGGCTGTATTATAACTGAAAAAGTGCTGAATTTACACTGATGATATGCTGCAAGTACACTGATGATCAGCAGTATTTACATTGAAGTTCAGCTGTATTTAATCTTACGTTCAGCTGCATTTACTCTGATGATCAGCTGTATTTACACTGAAAAGATCTATTCACACGGATGTTCAACTGTATTCAAACGGCTGATCAGTCGTATTTACATTGATGATCACCTATATTTCCACTGAAGATCAACTGTATTTACACTGAAGATCAGCTTTACTTAAACTGAAAAAACAGCTGTATTTACGTTGATGATCACCTATATTTACACAGAAGAGAAGATATATTTATACTGAAAATCAGCTGTATTTACACTGATGGTCATCTGTATTTACGGTAAAAATAGCATTATTTAAAAAGCAAATAAGCTGCATTTACACTGAAAATTAGCTGCATTTTCATTAAAGAATAGCTGGTATTTACACCGATGATTAACGGTTTTTATACTGAAAAGCAGCTGTATTTACACTGAAGATCAGCTGTATTTACACTGAAAAACAGCTGTATTTACACTGAAGATCAGCTTTATTTACACTGAAGATCAGCTGTTTTTTAAACTGAAAAACAGCTGTATTCACATTGAAGATCAACTGTATTTAAACTGAAAAACAGCTGTATTCACATTGATGATCAGCTATATTTACACTGATGATCAGCTGTATTTACACTGAAGATCAGCTGTATTGATGCTGATGATCAGCTTTATTTAAACTGAAAAAGAGCTGAATTTACACTGACAGTAAGCTGTATTTACATTGATGATCAGCTGGATTTACACTGGAGATTGGCTGTATTATAACTGAAAAAGAGCTGAATTTACACTGATGATATGCTGTAAGTACACTGATGATCAGCTATATTTAAACTGATGATCAGCTGTATTTACACTGAAAGAAATGTGCATTTACACTGCTGATCAGCTGTATTAACACTGAAAGACAGCTGTATTTACACTGCTGATCAGCTGGATTCAATCTGATGATCAGCAGTATTTACATTGAACTTCAGCTGTATTTAAACTTACGTTCAGCTGTATTTACACTGATGATCAGCTGTATTTACACTGAAAAGCTACATTCACACGGATGTTCAACTGTATTCAAACGGCTGATCAGTAGTATTTACATTGATGATCACCTATATTTCCACTGAAGATCAACTGTATTTACACTGAGATCAGCTTTACTTAAACTGAAAAACAGCTGTATTTACGTTGATGATCACCTATATTTACACAGATGAGCAGATATATTTATACTGAAAATCAGCTGTATTTACACTGATGGTCATCTGTATTTACGGAAAAAATAGCATTATTTAAACAGCAAATAAGCTGCATTTACACTGAAAATTAGCTGTATTTTCATTAAAGAATAGCTGGTATTTACACCGATGATTAACGGTTTTTACACTGAAAAGCAGCTGTATTTACACTGAAGATCAGCTGTATTTACACTGAAAAACGGCTGTATTCACATTGATGATCAGCTATACTTACACTGATGATCAGCTGTATTTACACTGAAAAACAGCTGTATTTACACTGATGATCAGCTGTATTTACACTGAAGATCAGCTGTATTTAAACTGAAGATCAGCTTTATTTACACTGAAGATCAGCTGTTTTTTAAACTGAAAAACAACGGTATTCACATTGATGATCAGCTGTATTTCAACTGATGATCAGCTGTATTTAAACTGAAAAACAGCTGTATTCACATTGATGATCAGATATATTTACACTGATGATCAGCTGTGTTTCCACTGAAGATCAGCTGTATTTACACTGAAAAACAGCTGTATTTAAACTGATGATCAGCTGCATTTAAACTGAAAAAAAGCTGTATTTAAACTGAAGATCAGCTGTATTTAAACTGAAAAACAGCTGTATTTACAATGAAGATCAGCTGTATTTGCATTGAAGATCAGCTGTTTTTTTAAAATTAAAAAGAGCTTTATTCACATTGATGATCAGCTGTATTGAAACTGATGATCAGCTGTATTTAAACTGAAAAACTGCTGCATTCACACTGAAGATCAGCTGTATTTACACTGATGATCAGCTGTATTTAAAATGAAAAACAGCTGTATTCACATTGAAGATCAACTGTATTTACACTGTGGATCACTGGTATTTTCACTGATGATCAGCTGTATTTACATTGATGTTCAACTGCATTTACACTGAAGATCAGCTGTATTTTAACTGATGATCAGCTGTATTTACACTGAAGATCAGCTGTATTTACACTGAAGATCAGCTGTATTGATGCTGATGATCAGCTTTATTTAAACTGAAAAAGAGCTGAATTTACACTGACAGTAAGCTGTATTTACATTGAAGATCAGCTGGATTTACACTGGAGATTGGCTGTATTATAACTGAAAAAGTGCTGAATTTACACTGATGATATGCTGCAAGTACACTGATGATCAGCAGTATTTACATTGAAGTTCAGCTGTATTTAATCTTACGTTCAGCTGCATTTACTCTGATGATCAGCTGTATTTACACTGAAAAGATCTATTCACACGGATGTTCAACTGTATTCAAACGGCTGATCAGTCGTATTTACATTGATGATCACCTATATTTCCACTGAAGATCAACTGTATTTACACTGAAGATCAGCTTTACTTAAACTGTAAAACAGCTGTATTTACGTTGATGATCACCTATATTTACACAGAAGAGAAGATATATTTATACTGAAAATCAGCTGTATTTACACTGATGGTCATCTGTATTTACGGTAAAAATAGCATTATTTAAAAAGCAAATAAGCTGCATTTACACTGAAAATTAGCTGCATTTTCATTAAAGAATAGCTGGTATTTACACCGATGATTAACGGTTTTTATACTGAAAAGCAGCTGTATTTACACTGAAGATCAGCTGTATTTACACTGAAAAACAGCTGTATTTACACTGAAGATCAGCTTTATTTACACTGAAGATCAGCTGTTTTTTAAACTGAAAAACAGCTGTATTCACATTGAAGATCAACTGTATTTAAACTGAAAAACAGCTGTATTCACATTGATGATCAGCTATATTTACACTGATGATCAGCTGTATTTACACTGAAGATCAGCTGTATTGATGCTGATGATCAGCTTTATTTAAACTGAAAAAGAGCTGAATTTACACTGACAGTAAGCTGTATTTACATTGATGATCAGCTGGATTTACACTGGAGATTGGCTGTATTATAACTGAAAAAGAGCTGAATTTACACTGATGATATGCTGTAAGTACACTGATGATCAGCTATATTTAAACTGATGATCAGCTGTATTTACACTGAAAGAAATGTGCATTTACACTGCTGATCAGCTGTATTAACACTGAAAGACAGCTGTATTTACACTGCTGATCAGCTGGATTCAATCTGATGATCAGCAGTATTTACATTGAACTTCAGCTGTATTTAAACTTACGTTCAGCTGTAATTTACACTGAAGATCAGCTGTATTTACACTGAAAAGCTACATTCACACGGATGTTCAACTGTATTCAAACGGCTGATCAGTAGTATTTACATTGATGATCACCTATATTTCCACTGAAGATCAACTGTATTTACACTGAAGATCAGCTTTACTTAAACTGAAAAACAGCTGTATTTACGTTGATGATCACCTATATTTACACAGATGAGCAGATATATTTATACTGAAAATCAGCTGTATTTACACTGATGGTCATCTGTATTTACGGAAAAAATAGCATTATTTAAACAGCAAATAAGCTGCATTTACACTGAAAATTAGCTGTATTTTCATTAAAGAATAGCTGGTATTTACACCGATGATTAACGGTTTTTACACTGAAAAGCAGCTGTATTTACACTGAAGATCAGCTGTATTTACACTGAAAAACGGCTGTATTCACATTGATGATCAGCTATACTTACACTGATGATCAGCTGTATTTACACTGAAAAACAGCTGTATTTACACTGATGATCAGCTGTATTTACACTGAAGATCAGCTGTATTTAAACTGAAGATCAGCTTTACTTACACTGAAGATCAGCTGTTTTTTAAACTGAAAAACAACGGTATTCACATTGATGATCAGCTGTATTTAAACTGATGATCAGCTGTATTTAAACTGAAAAACAGCTGTATTCACATTGATGATCAGATATATTTACACTGATGATCAGCTGTGTTTCCACTGAAGATCAGCTGTATTTACACTGAAAAACAGCTGTATTTAAACTGATGATCAGCTGCATTTAAACTGAAAAACAGCTGTAGACTTGGAAGAGAGAGAAGGCTGGGGGGGAGCGAGAGTGAGAGAGAAGGCTGGGGGGGAGAGAGAGTGAGAGAGAAGGCTGGGGGGAGAGAGAGTGAGAGAGAAGGCTGAGGGGGGAGAAAGAGGGAGTGATGGCTGGGGGGAGAGAGAGGGAGTGATGGCTGGGGGGAGAGAGAGAGAGAGAGAGGGAGAGAAGGCTGGGGAGAAGGAGAGAAAGAGAGAGAGAGAAGACTGGGAAGAGAGAGAGAAGGCTGGGGAGAGAGAGGGAGAGTGAGAGAGAAGGCTGGGGAGAGAGAGAGTGAGAGAAGGCTGGGAAGGGAGAGAGAGAGTGAGAGAAGTCTGGGGAGAGAGAGAGAGGGAGAGAGAGTGAAGAGACAGCAGGCTGGGGAGAGAGAGAGTAAGAAGGCTGGGAAGAGAGAGAGAGAGAGAGGGAGTTGGGGAGAAGGAGGGCTGGGCAGAGAGAGAGAGAGGAGGCTGGGGAGAGAGAGAGAAGGCTGGGGGGAGCGAGAGTGAGAGAGAAGGCTGGGGGGGAGCGAGACGGAGAGAGAGAAGGGTGGGGGGAGAGAGAGTGAGAGAAGGCTGGGGGGAGAGAGAGTGAAAGAGAAGGCTGGGGGGAGAGAGAGAGGCAGAAGGCTGGGGGGAGAGAGAGTGAGAGAGAAGGCTGGGGGGAGAGAGAGGGAGTGATGGCTGGGGGGAGACAGAGGGTGTGATGGCTGGGTGGAGAGAGAGAGAAGGCTGGGGAGAAGGAGAGAATGAGAGAGAGAGATAAGGCTGGGCCAGAGCGAGAGAGAGAGAGAGAGAAGGCTGGGGACAGAGAAAAAGAGATAGAGAAGGCTGGGGAGAGAGAGAAGGCTGGGAATAGAGAGAAAGAGAGAGAGGGCTCGGAAGAGAGAGAGAGGGCGAGGGGGAGAGAGAAGGCTGGGAGGTGAGAGAGAGAGAGAGGAGGCTAGGGAGAGAGAGAGAGAGAGAGAATTCTGGGGACAGAGAGAGAGAGAAGGCTGGGAAGAGAGAGAGAGAGGGCTGGGCAGAGAGAGAGAGAGAAGGCTGGGGAGAGAGAGAGAGAGAAGGCTGGGGAGAGAGAGAGAGAGAAGGCTGGGGAGAGAGAGAGAGTTGGGGAGAAGGAGGGCTGGGCAGAGAGAGAGAAAGGAGGCTGGGGAGAGAGAGAGAAGGCTGGGGGGAGCGAGAGTGAGAGAGACGGCTGGGGGGAGAGAGAGGGAGTGATGGCTGGGGGCAGAGAGAGGGAGTGATGGCTGGGGAGAGAGAGAAAGAGAGAGAGAGGGAGAGAAGGCTGGAGAGAAGGAGAGAAAGAGAGAGAGAAGGCTGGAGAGAGAGAGAGAGAGAGAGAGAGAAGGCTGGGGAGAGAGAGAGAGAAGGCTGGGGAGGAGAGAGAGAGAAGGCTGGGGAGAGATAGAGAGAGAGAAGGCTGTGGAGAGAGAGAGAGAGAGATAGAGAGATGGCTGGGGAGAAAGAGAGAGAGAGAGAACGCTGGGGAGAAAGAGAGAAAGAGAAGACTGGGAAGAGAGAGAAGGCTGGGGAGAGAGAGCGTGAGAGAGAGAAGGCTGGGGACAGAGAGTGAGAGAGAGAGAAGGCTGGGGAGAGTGAGAGAGAGAGATAGTGTAGGATGGGGAGAGTGAGAGAGGGAAGGCTGGGAAGAGAGAGAAGCTGGGAAGAGAGAGAGAAAGAGAGAGAGATGTCTGGGAAGAGAGAGAGAGAGAGAGAGAGTGCGATCAGGAGAGAGAAGGCTGGCGGGAGAGAGATTGAGAAGGCTAGGGAGAGAGAGAGAAGGCTGGGCAGAGCGAGAGAGAGAGAGAGAGAGAGAGAGAAGGCTGGGGGGAAAGAGAGACAGATAGAGAAGGCTGGGAAGAGAGAGAGAGGGCTAGGCAGACAGAGAGAGAGAGGAGAGAGAGAGTGAAGGCTGGGGAGAGCGAGAGAGAGAGAGAGAGAAGGCTGTGGAGAGAGAGAGAGAGAGAAGGCTGGAGAGAGAGAGAGAGAAGGCTGGGGAGAGAGAGAGAGAAGTCTGGGGAGAGAGAGATAGAGAAAGAGAAGGCTGGGGAGAGAGAGAGAAAGAGAGAGAGCGAAGGTGGGGGGCAGAGAGGGAGAGAAGGCTAGAGAGAAAGAGAGAAGGCTGGGGAGAGAGAGAGAGAGAAGGCTGGGGAGAGAGAGAGAGAAGGCAGGGGAGAGAGAGAGAGAGAAGGCTGGGGGGAGTGAGCGTGAGAGAGAAGGCTGAGGGGAGAGAGAGGGGGTGATGGCTGGTGGGAGAGAGAGAGAGAGAGAGAAGGCTGGGGCGGGGCAGATAGAGAGAGGAGGCTGGGGAGAGAGGGAGAAAGAGAGAGAGAAGGCTGGGGAGAGCGAAAGAGAGAGAAGGCTGTGGAGAGAGAGAGAGAGAGAGAGAGAAGGCTGGGGACAGAGAGAGAGAGAGAGAGAAGCTGGGGGAGAGCGAGAGAGAGTGAGAGAGAGCGAGAGAGCGAGAGGAGCGAGAGAGCGAGAGAGGGAGAGAGGGAGAGAGGGAGAGAGGGAGAGAGGGAGAGAGAGTAGGCCGTGGAGAGAGAAGGATGGGAAGAGAGAGAAAGAGAGAGAAGGCTGGGAAGAGAGAGAAGGCTGGGAAGAGAGAGAGAGAAGGCTGGGCAGAGCGAGAGAGAGAGAGAGAGAAGGCTGGGGGGAAAGAGACACAGATAGAGAAGGCTGGGAAGAGAGAGAGAGGGCTAGGCAGACAGAGAGAGAGAGAGAGAGAGTGAAGGCTGGGGAGAGCGAGAGAGAGAGAGAGAGAAGGCTGTGGAGAGAGAGAGAGAGAGAAGGCTGGAGAGAGAGAGAGAGAGAAGGCTGGGGAGAGAGAGAGAGAAGTCTGGGGGAGAGAGAGATAGAGAAAGAGAAGGCTGGGGAGAGAGAGAGAAAGAGAGAGAGCGAAGGTGGGGGGCAGAGAGGGAGAGAAGGCTAGAGAGAAAGAGAGAAGGCTGGGGAGAGAGAGAGAGAGAAGGCTGGGGGGAGAGAGAGGGGGGTGATGGCTGGTGGGAGAGAGAGAGAGAGAGAAGGCTGGGGCGGGGCAGATAGAGAGAGGAGGCTGGGGAGAGAGGGGAGAAAGAGAGAGAGAAGGCTGGGGAGAGCGAAAGAGAGAGAAGGCTGTGGAGGAGAGAGAGAGAGAGAGAGAGAGAGGCTGGGGACAGAGAGAGAGAGAGAGAGAAGCTGGGGAGAGCGAGAGAGAGTGAGAGAGAGCGAGAGAGCGAGAGAGGGAGAGAGGGAGAGAGGGAGAGAGGGAGAAAGGGAGAGAGGGAGAGAGGGAGAGAGAGTAGGCCGCGGAGAGAGAAGGATGGGAAGAGAGAGAAAGAGAGAGAATGCTGGGAAGAGAGAGAAAGAGAGAGAAGGCTGGGAAGAGAGAGAGAGAAGGCTGGGAAGAGAGAGAGGGGAGAGAGAAGGCTGGGGAGAAGTGACAGAGTGCGGCGGGAGAGTGAAGGCTAGGGAGAGAGAGAGAGAGAAGGCTGGGGAGAGAGAGAGAGAGAGAGAAGGCTGGGAAGAGCGAGAGAGAGAGAGAGAGAAGGCTGCGAAGATAGAGAGGGAGGAGGCTGGGGAGAGAGAGAATGAGAGAGAAGGCTGGGAAGAGCGAGAGAGAGAGAGAGAGAGAGAGAGAGGGAAGGCTGTGGAGAGAGAGAGAGAGAGAAGGCTGGGGAGGAGAGAGAGAGAAGGCTGGGGAGAGATAGAGAGAGAGAGAAGGCTGTGGAGAGAAAGAGAGAGAGATAGAGAGAGAGATGGCTGGGGAGAAAGAGAGAGAGAGAGGAGGCTGGGGAGAAAGAGAGAGAGAACGCTGGGGAGAAAGAGAGAGAGAGAAGGCTGGGGAGGAGAGAGAGAGAAGGCTGGGGAGAGATAGAGAGAGAGAGAAGGCTGTGGAGAGAGAGAGAGAGATAGAGAGAGAGATGGCTGGGGAGAAAGAGAGAGAGAGAGGAGGCTGGGGAGAGAGAGAGAGAGAGAAGACTGGGAAGAGAGAGAAGGCTGGGGGAGAGAGAGCGTGAGAGAGAGAAGGCTGGGGACAGAGAGAGTGAGAGAGAGAGAGAAGGCTGGGAAGAGTGAGAGAGAAGGCTGGGGAGAGTGAGAGAGAGAGAGAGAGAGAGAGAGAGTAGGCTGGGGAGAGTGAGAGAGGGAAGGCTGGGGAGAGTGAGAGAGAGAGAGAGAGTAGGCTGGGGAGAGTGAGAGAGGGAGAGAGAGAGTAGGCTGGGGAGAGTGAGAGAGAGAAGGCTGGGGAGAGTGAGAGAGAGAGAGAGAGTAGGATGGGGACAGTGAGAGAGGGAAGGCTGGGAAGAGAGAGAAAGAGAGAATGCTGGTAAGAGAGAGAGAGAAAGAGAGAGAGATGTCTGGGAAGAGAGAGAGAGAGAGAAGGCTGGGAAGAGAGAGAGAAAGAGAAGGCTGGGAAGAGAGAGAGAGAGAGTGCGATCAGGAGAGAGAAGGCTGGCGGGAGAGAGATTGAGAAGGCTAGGGAGAGAGAGAGAAGGCTGGGTGGAGGGGGGAGAGAGAGAGAGAGAGAGAGAGAAAGCTGGGAAGAGAGAGAGGGCTGGGCAGACAGAGAGAGAGAGAGAGAGTGAAGGCTGGGGGAGAGCGAGAGAGAGAGAGAAGGCTGTGGAGAGACAGAGAGAGAGAAGAAAAAAAACAAAGGAAACTGCGGATGCTGGAAATCCAAAACAAAAACAGAATTACCTGGAAAAACTCAGCAGGTCTGGCAGCATCGGCGGAGAAGAAAAGAGTTGACGTTTCGAGTCCTCATGACCCTTCGACAGAACTTGATTTCGAGTCCAAGAAAGAGTTGAAATATAAGCTGGTTTAAGGTGTGTGGGAGGGGGGGGGAGGGGGGGGGGGGGGCGCGGAGAGAGAGAGAGAGACAGAGGTGCTTGTGTAGACAAACAAGCAGTGATAGAAGCAGATCATCAAAAGATGTCAGCGACAATGGTACAGAAGAACACATAGGTGTTAAAGTTAAAGTTGGTGATATTATCTAAACGAATGTGCTAATTAAGAATGGATGGTAGGGCACTCAAGGTACAGCTCTAGTGGGGGTGGGGGGGGCATAAAAGATTTTAAAATATTTAAAAATAATGGAAATAGGTGGGAAAAGAAAAATCTATAAAATTTATAGGGAAAAAAAGGGGAAAAAAAAGGGGGGAAACAGAAAGGGGGTGGGGATGGGGGAGGGAGCTCACGACCTAAAGTTATTGAATTCAATATTCAGACCGGAAGGCTGTAAGGTGCCTAGTCGGAAGATGAGGTGTTGTTCCTCCAGTTTGCGTTGAGCTTCACTGGAACAATGCAGTAAGCCAAGGACAGACATGTGGGCAAGAGAGCAGGGTGGAGTGTTAAAATGGCAAGCGACAGGGAGGTTTGGGTCATTTGGGCAGGAGTCCTCTCCCAGTTCAACGGATCCTTTTACCCATCTCCAATATTCTCCCTCCACCTGGACCCCTCCCTCTGGATTCTTACCTTCTCTTGATCTTTTCATTGAGAACTGTCGGCGCGACATTAGTCGTCTCAATTTCTCTGCTCCTCTCACCCATTCTAACCTGTCTCTCTCTGAACTTACTGCACTCCATTCTCTCAGGTCCAACCCTGACATTGTCATCAAACCCGCTGACAAGGGTGGTGCTGTTGTTGTCTGGCGCACTGACCTCTACCTCGCGGAGGCTGAGCGTCAACTCGCAGACACTTCCTCCTACCTCTCCCTGGACCATGACCCCACCACTGAACATCAAGCCATTGTTTCCAGGACTGTCACTGACCTCATCTCCTCTGGGGATCTCCCTCCCACAGCTTCCAACCTGATAGTCGCCCAACCTCGGACGGCCCGCTTCTACCTCCTACCCCAAAATCCACAAACAGAACTGCCCCGGTAGAGACCGATCATCTCAGCTTGCTCCTGCCCCACAGAACTCATTTCTCGTTATCTTGACTCCCTTCTCTCTCCCCCTTGTCCAGTCCCTTCCCACCTACATCCGTGATTCCTCTGACACCTTACGTCACATCAACAATTTCCAGTTCCCTGGCTCCAACCACTTCCTCTTCACCATGGACGTACAATCCCTCTACACCTCCATCCCCCACCAGGATGGTCTGAGGGCCCTTAGCTTCTTCCTCGAACAGAGGCCCGAACAATCCCCATCCACCACTACTCTCCTCCGTCTGGCTGAACTTGTTCTCACGTTGAACAATTTCTCCTTCAACTCCTCTCACTTTCTCCAAATAAAAGGTGTGGCTATGGGTACCCGCATGGGCCCCAGCTATGCCTGTCTCTTTATGGGATATGTGGAACATTCCTTGTTGCAGTCCTACCCCGGCCCCCCTCCACAACTCTTTCTCCGGTACATCGATGATTACTTCGGTGCCGCTTCATGCTCTCGTCGGGGACTTGGAAAAATTTATTAATTTTGCTTCCAATCTCCACCCCTCCATCATTTTCACGTGGTCCATCTCTGACACTTCCCTTCCCTTCCTTGACCTCTCTGTCTCAATCTCTGGTGATAGACTGTCCACCAATATCCATTACAAACCCACCGACTCCCACAGCTACCTCGACTACAGCTCCTCACACCCCGCTTCCTGTAAGGACTCCATCCCATTCTCCCAGTTCCTTCGCCTTCGTCGCATCTGTTCCGATGATGCTACCTTCAAAAACGGTTCCTCTGACATGTCCTCCTTCTTCCTTAACCGAGGTTTTCCACCCACGGTCGTTGACAGGGCCCTCAACCGTGTCCGGCCCATCTCCCGCGCATCCGCCCTCACGCCTTCTCCTCCCTCCCAGAAACATGATAGGGTCCCCCTTGTCCTCACTTATCACCCCACCAGCCTTCGCATTCAAAGGATCATCCTCCGCCATTTCCGCCAACTCCAGCATGATGCCACCACCAAACACATCTTCCCTTCACCCCCCTATCGGCATTCCGTAGGGATCGCTCCCTCCGGGACACCCTGGTCCACTCCTCCATCACCCCCTACTCCTCAACCCCCTCCTATGGCACCACCCCATGCCCACGCAAAAGATGTAACACCTGCCCCTTCACTTCCTCTCTCCTCACCGTCCAAGGGCCCAAACACTCCTTTCAAGTGAAGCAGCATTTCACTTGCATTTCCCCCAACTTAGTCTACTGCATTCGTTGCTTCCAATGTGGTCTCCTCTACATTGGAGAGACCAAACGTAAACTGGGCGACCGCTTTGCAGAACACCTGCGGTCTGTCCGCAAGAATGACCCAAACCTCCCTGTCGCTTGCCATTTTAACACTCCACCCTGCTCTCTTGCCCACATGTCTGTCCTTGGCTTACTGCATTGTTCCAGTGAAGCCCAACGCAAACTGGAGGAACAACACCTCATCTTCCGACTAGGCACCTTACAGCCTTCCGGTCTGAATATTGAATTCAATAACTTTAGGTCGTGAGCTCCCTCCCCCATCCCCACCCCCCTTTCTGTTTCCCCCTTTTTTTCCCCTTTTTTTCCCTATAAATTTTATAGATTTTTCTTTTCCCACCTATTTCCATTACTTTTAAATATTTTAAAATCTTTTATGCTCCCCCCACCCCCACTACAGCTGTACCTTGAGTGCCCTACCATCCATTCTTAATTAGCACATTCGTTTAGATAATATCACCAACTTTAACTTTAACACCGATGTGTTCTTCTGTACCATTGTCACTGACATCTTTTGATGATCTGCTTCTATCACTGCTTGTTTGTCTACACAAGCACCTCTGTCTCTCTCTCTCTCTCCGCGCCCCCCCCCCCCCCTCCCCCCCCCCTCCCACACACCTTAAACCAGCTTATATTTCAACTCTTTCTTGGACTCGAAATCAAGTTCTGTCGAAGGGTCATGAGGACTCGAAACATCAACTCTTTTCTTCTCCGCCGATGCTGCCAGACCTGCTGAGTTTTTCCAGGTAATTCTGTTTTTGTTTCAGAGAGAGAGAAGGCTGGGGAGAGAGAGAGAGAAGGCTGGGGGGAGAGAGAGGGAGTGATGGCTGGGGGGAGAGGAAGTGATGGCTGGGGGAGAGAGAGGGAGTGAAGGCTGGGGGGGAGAGAGAGGGAGTGATGGCTGGGGGATAGAGAGGGAGTGATGGCTGGGGGGAGAGAGAGGGAGTGATGGCTGGGGGGAGAGAGAGGGAGTGATGGCTGGGGGGAGAGAGAGGGAGTGA